>KN477639.1:6748-28483 GCA_000787095.1 Periophthalmodon schlosseri
TCCTGTGATGTAGTAATTCCACTTGAGCGCTATAAACTACACGGCGCACTGATGCACGAGAGGATTCGACTCTTTTCCTCGTGCATTTAAAGTGACAGTGTAAAAGCTGTTAACGTGCAACTATTAGTAGCCCAGGTCATTAAAAAAGAGGTCTAAGTATCATTTAGTTTATGAAATGCACGTTTTATTTACCCTAATTAACAAAAAGAAAACAGTTACACCTTGGATTCGCTCTTTCACTCTGTCCTTCGTTTTATTACAGATGATGGATTTGAGCCCGTCACTGTGTTCTCCACGAAAAAGTGCATTGACCATCACTGTTAGACGAGAACTGCTCTGTGTGAAATGTGTCTATAAAGGACGACTTCAAAAACTGCCAGAACACTTCACCTGTTTGTTAATCGTTGATACCAGAACGTTTAATACCAGATCACGTGACTGCGTGAGGCTAAGGACCAGCCGCAGCAAAAAACTGAGACGGGAAAGAGGCTTTTAGCTGTTTCTCTTCACAAAAATGGAACACACTCCAAGGAAAAGCAAACCTGGATACGCTGGTGGCACAGTCGCAATTTAATAATCTGGTAACCAACTTTTATACACACGCCTGCTCCTGTTTTTAATGTTTCATATGGGCTTGTTTGTTTTTTGTTTTTTTTTGCGTTTATTGTATTTTAAACAGGGCTCCCATGAAAAAGAAGAGTCCATGTGCTCTCATTGGGTTCCCCTGTATAAATAAAGATAAATAAAATAAAATAAAAATACATATAGGTCTAACTCGTGTTTTATTATTAACAAAACGAGGCAATAGCTTTATATGTTCATATTATGTGGATCAGATACATTTCTGGTAAAGATGCCTGTGTGATCCCTCAGTCGTCCAGAAGTGATCCATAGTAAAAGAAAACATCTTTTTGTCCAGTTGACAGAGTTTTTCTTTTACTGTTCCAGGTAAAGATGAGCCATTTGTGCTGACATGGGTTTTAAAGGCGCTCTATGTAACTTTTGTGGAGGAAATCGCCTCGTCTTCATTCATTTTGGTTGTTTTTACTACACTGAAAAACATCCGTCCTTAGTGACAAACCTGGCTCTTGTTTGGCCACATTATCTATCTCCATGGAGAATGTTCCTGACTATGGTTGTAACTTTCTGTTTTCATGGAATCATACACGTGACATGCCACCTCCAGAAATATACACAGTGTTGCTTGTAACTGTTCTATCTTCTATCAGGAGTTTTTATTTTCTCCACGGAGATAGACAAGTTTAACGCCGTAATGTGAAGCCTTCAACTTCTCAATGGAGATGAGCAGGTGACATGCCCTCCATCAGAAAATTGACATCGTGTACCTTTTAAATACTAAATAATAATGCTCAAATGACTGTACTTTACACGTCTGCCTTAGAGCACAGCTGAATGAAACCATACTATGCTTTGAAGCTTGACAGTGGGATAATGAGGAAGCCAGAGATGTCACAAAGAACTCGGTAGACGTAGCCAAACCAGCATGACATGAATGATGAAAATTGGTTCCTGACTAAGCCCTGAGATTGTTCCGTAAAAGCCAAATCTACCACTCACCAGGATCATTTCTACCATAACCACACCATAATAATCAGACTGCTCAATATTTTAGCAGAAAATTAGCCTAATATCTGCCTGTATAATCATCGTGTTATTCTCGTTTGCTCTTTTGCCCATTTTCACCCCGCGTGGCGCTGCTTGACCGAATTCAAGTCAGTGATGTGAAAAGGTCTTTGTTTTTGCGCCCCTATTGGCAGGCGGAGGCGCACGCGCTTCGAACCGGCCAGGTAATCCGCACCGAAGAGGAAGACGCGGGCCACGGGAGAGGCGTCCGGCCGCATTAGTAAGCGCACGCAGGAGCTCCGTAATGATGCACCTGGAGTTTTGTGTTCTATTTGTGAACAGCACATGGCCGTAGTAGTAGGTGAATGACAAAATTAATAGGGACGAGCTACTCCCCGGACTGAGGCGCCGGGCGTAATGAGGTGTAGATCGGTCAGTCGGCGTCCCAGGCCGCGTAAAGGAAAGGACCGACAAATGCGTCCGTCCCTGCCCACGCTCCCCACACGCGGGACCTAGAGACACTCAACGTGGACCCGCCCTGAGTGGATTTCTGCAGCGACTTCCACATTATTATGCCGCAGTACGCTGGTATTTTTGTATGAACACAGTAGAAAAGAGTTGGGTCTCACGCTAGATGCCAATTTAGGCTCCAAATTGTGTCCCTTTGAACACAGGCAGAGGGGAAATGGGTGCAGGTTTTAGCCCACGACTTTCCAGCTTTGAAGATTTTTATTTATTTATTTTTTAGGCACAGAAGCGCATGTTGGAAATATCCAATATTTTTGAAAATTGAACGTGTGGTGTTTTGCAGTTTGTGCGCGGCCTTACCTTCTGTTCGAGATCTCTAGAGCCAAAATAGTCCTGGAAGAGGAAAAGAATTCAGGTTGAAATCCAATTCTTATAAAGTTAAAATGTAAACAAGAGCAGCACTAATGGTTTATTCCAATGAAACATCAACAAAATGCAAAAAAACAAACAAAAACAGAAAGAAAAAAAAAATGTTTGGGGCTTGCACAAAATACACTGGGTCTTATTTGCATGTAATGTGCATGTTTCTCAATTTATTTTATTTTATTTTAATTTTAGTTACTATACACTACATGTAATTTGACCGTTTTGAATATTATACTTTCAAGTCTTGCCAATAATGTTTAAATAACAATGAAATATTAATATATCATCTGAAATTCCCTATTCATGGGTTTCAGACAAATGATTCCCTCCTGGTTTGAAGGATATTGCCAGACCTTTTTCCTTTCAAAAGATATAATATATTCATTTGCACTGCTTAATTTCTGTGGCGACAGAGGACGTGCCATGGCTTGAAACCCATGAATTTTTTGTGTTGATTTATTCCAAGTTCTACTTGTTGCTGCTGCCGTCTCAAGAATATTACAGTCACACCTTTGGTTAAATCATTAACTATTGGGATTGTGGCTGGATTCGCTTCAGTTTGATACATAGATTTATGTCTGTTAATGAGATTCCAGTGGGGCTGAAGCCATTAATCGAGTAAATTGAGTAATTTGAGTGATTCGATTGCTAAAAAGCTTCTCATTTTATTGCCTCGATGATTCGTTTAATTATTTTAATGAATTAAAATCATGTGAAACTCAAGTGCACAGAGCGAGCGGAACCTTTGTTGCACTTGTTTCCTCATAGCACTGAGTGCACATAGTGGTGTTCTTTAGATCCACGAGTGAGTTTAGGGGGTGGAGTTGAGTTGCGAGAGCACAGAGGACCGCGATGATGAAAACAAACCAGTTGAATAAAAGGCCGCGATGAGAGGCGAAGACGCAGAGGCTAAAGTGAACTAAAGCAAACGGTACACGGGGCGCTGCAAAATGACTCTACTAAAGCTAAAGAGATGGAACATAAAATTTTATTTTCTATGACATGAATTCACAGAAACTGTAACTTTAGTTCATATTTAGTGTGGCTTGTTTACAATACAGTCTGTTAACAATAAGTTGGTAATACATATTCTAGGGACATTTTGATCTGGTCTATCATATTAGTGAAATGCAGCTGTTTTGAAGACATTTTGATGGTGCAATTAAGAATAAATGAGTTAAAACAAATAAGTTGTTTTTCTGCTTGAAAAAACAAAGAACCATAACTTAAAAAAAACAACAACTGATATGTTTTTAAGGACATTTTATGGAAGGTAACATATTAACAGATTCCTCGATTAATCAAAGTAAATAATCATAGATTACTCCATCAGCTGCAGCCCTAGATTCACTCATGCAGTGCTAGGTTTAAGATTTTTGAAATTAAGGCAGGGAGGAGTTTAGTGTTGGTTGTGTTTTGCAGATTACCGCTGAAAGCTTCACTGCACACATTGCTTGAATTCTCTGACAGATTTGATTTTGTTGACTAGTTTCCAGCTGCGGTGTGTGCAGTACAATAGGTTATAGTGAATCCATCCAACTCGCACCTCTCGAAGATGCTTCCAGGAATGGCAGGGATCCGCATTTATTAAAAGTCTCCAATAAATGTCACATGACAACTCTGGCAACGGCAAGCTGTTGTTTTTCCTGTTGCATCTGCGGTGCATCCCACTCGACTGGAACGCTCTTACCCTGAGTTGCATCAGACCCGCACAACAAAGACAAGTCGAAATGAGGGCCAACTTGGCTTCACGCGTGGGTCATTAACGGTTATTTTTGTGTTCTCGGGGAGCGTCGAAGATGAAAGCCGATGGCAGAGGAGAGAAATGTAAAGTGCAGTACCTCGCGATGTCCTCGGGCAAATACAAGACATGTGCCCCACTGCGCCAACTTTGTGAATCAAGACACAAAGCCAACAAAAAGGAGATGCGAGGATGAGAAAGGCCTTTTAAATATCTGAGGTACGTCTAAAAGCAGAAAACAGAATATACCCTATGGGCAGTTTTGGACTGAACAAAAGAAGGCCAGAGGAGTGGGCAAATAAAACACACAGAATTCATTTTGGTCTTCAGAGGACTGTGTGACCTTTAAGGAGAGTTGAAAGCCGGTGAGATAAGGTTTACAGTGCAGTGCGATAAGGAACAGTGTGAGGGAAATTTGTAATCCCTCAAAAGGCAGGAGCAGCTGTGCCCCACATACAGACAATACGAATTACCCTTTATATCCAGAGCAGCATGTTGTGCACTGGGGTTGGTATTTTCATAGCACAGTTCAAAAGCTGACTCAGGTTTGATCCATGCCCGGTAGAGGTCACCGACAACAAAATGGCCGACGATCAATCGGGTACCTTTTTGTCCGTTATGTAGATGATGGTAAGAGACTGTTTGAGTTTGTTTTTTTGTTTTTTTACTGTACAGGTAACTGCAACTTGGACCGCAATAGTAAAATGGTATGAAAAGGGTATCAATGGGTTTGAGAATGATGAAAAATTACGACCGTTGCATAGCGATTAACAGTTTTAAAGTACCGTATTTTCCGGAGTATAAGTCGCACCGGAGTATAAGTCGCACCAGCCAAAAAATGCATAATAATGAAGAAAAACAACATATATTTCACATATAAATCACATCTGAGTATAAGTCGCACTTTTTTTCATAGTTCGGCCGAGGGTGCGACTTATCGTCTGGAAAATACGGTAAATAATGTGGCTTAATAATGGTGAAAAGTACCCAAAATGTTGCTTTTTCATGTGTTTCAGCAACGTTTTGGGCACTTTTTGCCAATTCAGACGATATAATATTTCACTTTGAATTGCTCATCGCTACGGCAACGGTCCTAATTTTTCATAATTCTGAAACCCACTGATGGACAAGAAGCCGAAACCCATGGACTGGTCTTTGTTTGTAGTAGTAGATGGTAGTAACAGTGGATAAAATGTAATATACTTGTACAGTAGTGGTGCCATGTGATTGTTTGATATGAGGTTTATGTTTTGTCTAATTGTAGTGTAATAGAAGTATTTACAAGTAATCATTTTAGTAGTCGAAGTAAAAAAAAAATCAAGTTCTCCACGCTCTAAATACTATAAACACTCTAAATAAAGCATTTGTTGTGGTAGTAGTAGTAGTTTTGTTATGACATAGTCCAGAAGTTGTGGTTATAATTAAATATAATTGCAAGTTTTGAGTGCGTCTTCAACTACTCCATCCCGCCGTGTCCTACATAGTACAAAACTACTACATTCCACGTGTGCTGTTTTGTAATGCTCTGTCAGGCTTAGTCTAATAAAGAACTGCGTAGAAACATCTGAGTGCCACACTGGAATTCCAGATTTAATACTCCCGGTATCGAATTCAAAGTGAACACAAATATAGCCATGGAACTTGGGCAGAGTCTGAGAATGAGGAGGCTTTGTGCTGGGCCAACAGAGGTGAAGTGAAAAATAGAAAACAAAAGGTAAAATAAATGTTCTTACGGCCTTACACGGGTACAATACAAACACAACCGTGAAAATAAAGCAGCGTGAACAGAAGTGTAGAATTTGAAGTAGTTTCTTTATTTAGTTACTACCTTTTCATACAGATACTACTCGTTCTGCTGCGATTATAGTGACAACATTTACTCCTACTACTACTGCAACTACTACTACAACCAATACCTACGCTCTAAGTACCACTTCTTTTACTATTAGCTTTTGTCTACTGCAAAAAACACTACATGGTACTTCTTGCATTGCAACTTAAATGAAATAAAAACACTCCCGGGACTAGATGAATTGAGACGACTTGGCTGAATTATTAGTCTCCATGGAAACATCTCTGGAATTGATAAGTTAACGCTCCCCAGAAGAAATCAAGCTTTAATGAATAGATAATTAGATACAGATGCTATTAATATGAAATATGAAACAAGTGGCCGGAGAAGTACGGACGAAATTGGATTTACGCTATGACGGATAAATGATAACACCGTAGCTTTAGAAGTTTGTGAAAAATCTGCTCCCATGTGCCGTATGAGGTTGTTGTTGTCATGCATTCGCTGTAGCCCGCGGACATTTAGAACAATCGCTACCAGTCAACTGAAGTGAACTCGAGAACTATGTGAAAAGCACCGAAGAAAACAACTTTTTCACTTTGAGATTTTGGAGACAGATCTGCCATTTGGTACAAATGTGTAACAGGGCAGGGGTAGTTTGCCACTGTATCTCCTCGCTCAAAAACAAGACTGTAAAACGAAGTCAGTGGTATGTCCGCGCCGTATGTAAGCCACGTGTGACGGGTCGGATCGCAAATATGTCATTTCCATATTTGTCCAGAAAATAGGAAGTAGATAGAAACGCTGATGGGGAACATTATAGTTTTTTTTATGTTTTTAGGGCACAGAGAGTCAAGAGGTAAATTTATCTACACAAGGAGTCCCCTGGACTTTTTTTTTAGTAGTTTAGAGTTTTTTTTAAAGCAATAGGATGTTACATAAACATTGAGCAGCTGCTCCACAGGTTTTTGAAATGGTACATGCCTATTAAGATTAAATTCATAGTCTAGTTTATGGATGTTTTAAATTGTTTCTTGATACCCTCTCTTCTCCAAACACACACACACACACACACGGGGAGGACGGATGTCCAGTTCAGGAATCTTTTTTCAGAATGTGAATAGTAATTACTCTGAAAAATATAATCTAAGATAATCTGTAGTCTATTGGGAACATATGTGACACACAGGCCGACATTTAAAGGTGCTACTACTTATGACTTTGATAAAGAATGAGGAAAGGCACCACTTTAAACGGTTTCACCATTTTCCCCAAAACTGTACCTGGTCCACTTGTGTCATTTGCATTTTCTGGATAATAATTAAGTTAATGAAAAAATGTAAACAATGTTAACTTTGGTTAGACTTTTGTGTTCTACCTGACTAAAAGTATTTTCCAGCAGGTCGTTCTCAGCAGCACGGCGGCTCTTGGAGGCCTCTGGTGGACACTGCAGAAACACACAGATATCAAATAAACATGTGCACCTACTTTATGCACATAAAAAGTTTCTGATGGAATGAAATCCATCATATTTTCTTACTACTTACTTCTTTACTTTGTTTCGTACAGAAGAAATATGTTGCCTCAACCATACACCATCAATTATTAAAAGCAGAGTTTGACAGTATATCTTATCTAACAATGGTGCTTCTGTTGAGTCGGATGTTTCCTCTGCTGTTGTGTGTGGGCGCACATGTGCATGCTTCACTGTTCCTCATTTTAAATTTAAACGGAGCTTGGAGGAAGCCCCGCAGCACGCCCGCCCTGAGCTAAACAGGACTGGCTTCCTCTTGCCCTGAATCCTAATCAATATTATAGTACCCTGTCCTTTCTCCTACAGGAATGTGCAATTTTTACCTCAAAATGAACACTCCCAGATTTGCCCCATACGAATTTATGCAACCGGCACGCACCTTAATCTTCTGGTGCGAGAATCGAGACAGGAATTTGGCCGAACACAAAACATACCAAAAGTTAGAAATAAAGCCAAGTATTTGTAATTCCTTTCAAATCACGACATTCCAAAAACATACTTTGCATGTAAGCCCGCACACCTTATTCTGTATTGGAAAATAGTTTCAGAACTCATGTACCATGGTGCTGTTTTGGGGTCTTAGCGTTGAATACAAATCCAGGCTTCGAGCTGGCAAACCAAAACACAACTACTTTTCTTTGTGGTTGGATTTTCATTTCACCACAACTGATGTTTTTACAGCGTCTTTATTACATTCATTGGCGTTATGGAGTAATTCTTGCCAATCACAAGTGCTTTTTTTGAACAAAGAAATGGCAATAGACAATTTTTTGATTATAAAATTACCCTAAAATAAATAAAGGCGTGGAATTGAAAGTTAAAGATCTCACCCGAGCTCCAGGGATTTCACAGCAGGCTTCTTCCAGGGCCAGTGTTGGGTCACAGTACAGCATCACCTGCTGGATGTCCATCTAGAAAGACAAAACAAACATTAGGTAAAACTAAGCCAGTACAAGTGGCACACATTTGACCAAAGCAGAGCTCAGCTGGTCAGAATTTAAGGCCATGGCAGTTAATTGACCATTGAGACTAAGTGCTGAGATTACTGCAATAATAGTCCCTCCTCGCGATCGGCTAATCCCAGGTAATCTCACTGCTTTTTAATCAGGGCTGAATAGGACCATTGCTGCGAAGAAAATGCCTGGGGTTTAAAAAGTGAGCCACATCAGCCGCTGACACAGTGTTAAGAAGGTCTGTGAGAGGTTGACGAATGCATAGATGGATAAGTGATTTGTTTGATATGTTACGAGTATCAACAGTTGTGGTTTTTTTTTTGTTTTTTTTTCTTAAAAGTGACAAATTACAAAAAAAAAGTTTATATTTATCCACTAATGCCCATTTACTGCACATTTGGAATACAAAATACTCAGTAAATGTTTAGTTTGGTTGTTAAATATGGGTCATTTCATCATACTACCATCATAACATTATGTATATATTATGTCAGATCCACTGAACCACAGATTGGCGGTGCTATTCCAGCTCCCACAGATAAAACCTGTTGTGTCCTTGAGCAAGACACTTAACCCACCTCACCCCCAGTGTCTGCGTACGCTGGTGTATGAATGTGTGTGTGAATGGGTGAGTGGTTCCTTGATGTAAAGTGCTTTGAGTGGCCTGAAAGTGGAAAAGCGCTGTATAAAAATGTGACCATGACCATTTCCCACTCTGCAGTAGAGGACTTTAATACTGTAGTGAAGCTTTATAGTGACAAATGTGTTTATTTTTGTTTAATCCCAGAACAGCGCAATGCATATTATTGTTACATTATCTATATTTGTATAATTACATTTTGGTATTTTTATATCTGCTGTCTGTTGTGAGTTATTTTGGTAAGAAGCTCGCATATATAATCGCTTACTTACTCATAACTATACGTTGCTCATTGTTTTGTGTATCAATTTTAACTCCCGTCTCCCCGTACCTGTGCAGAGGCGGCATCAGCGGCCCTCACCCCCAGCAGCGTGTGTCCGTCGATGGGCACAGCTCCGCGGGGCTCCATGGGCTCGGTTTCCACAGAGCCGCAGTCCACTTGCAGCGTGGCCGACCCCGCTTGGACGCCCAGCGCCACCTTATGCCAGCGCAGGTCCAGGAGAGACGCCACCCCCTCCCCGCTGAAGTCACAGCTCACCAGCTCAGAGGTAGGGTCTGTGCCCACGGCCCTCAAAGACAAGGTGGCGTCAGGGGCGTTCAGCTCCACAGACAGCTAGAAGTTCACAAAAGAAAGATCATTAGGGCCACTTTATATTACATTGCCTGACTGCGCATGTGACAAGTAAATAAGAAGCCTGTCAGGGAGGAGGGTAACGCAATGAGGGATTAACCGCACGTTCGAGATCTACTACCAGTAATTCTATTCTAATGAGATAGCCCACCCCCCATCCATCACACATAGTTAGATCTGGGTCCAGACGTGATTATGATATAGACTCTTGTGGTTTGTCATGGATAGAACACACACATTATTGAGCTTTGAAAAATGAAGGAGACATCACAAAGGACGGCTACGTGCAGAATAAACAAATGACAAATATTGACAACCTTGACAACCTGCCTGAGTGTCTGACCTGATGCGTTCAAGTTTCCCTCATGACTTGTTTCTATCATAGACTGTATAAAGAAGTGGACTAAGGGAGCGCGACGTCGCCCACGGCGTTCGTCTCATCCAGGCCAGCGGTTGCAGGGGCGAATTTGGAGCCGAGTTCCATATTTAAAACTCCGACCGTGAGTATCATAGCAACCAAAGAGCCAATCTGGAGCGAGGCTGTAGAAGGTAACGCCCCTTCCCGCCCGCACCGCTGGTTTAGCAGGGAGCGGGCACGTGGCAGCGCTGTCAGTCGAACTTGTTGACCTCGGGGGAAGGCGCCTGATTTGCCAGGATCATGTAGAGCGGGTTAATACGAACATTTTAAGACCAAACACTGCAGTAGTTACAGAGAGCGGGGCGACAGTTTTTCAATGTAAAATGAATTGGAGCCAGAGTCGATGGAGCAGGGAGCGCGTCCACGAGCACTTCCTATTTGGAACGTGACGGCTAGCGCGTTAGCTGTGTCCATTTATATATACAATTTTAGGTTTCTATCCACCACTCAGTCAGTACATTTACTTGAAGGCCTCAGTATCTTTTCGGTTCTCTTTAAATTTAAATTACTCTGTATTTGATCATATTTGGACAGCCTGCTCTTTTCCCAGGAAGCATCAAATAATTTTAATTCACATCCTTTCACTTTGTTCCATACTTTGTTGATTTAAATTGAACTCAAACTGACAGGGACCGTATCCAAAACGTACTATTTCTTTAGATCAAAAGCCCAGCTGTTCAGTTTGCAAGTATATTAAGTCTGTTCACTTTCTAAATTGTCCAACCAGCTATTAAAGATTTTTCCATTACTCATTTTTAATGTTATTTACAGAGGCACTGGGACCTGTTAGATCAAGTTTGATTTGATTTTGCACAAGTCCCACACTAATGTTATGATATGAATGATGAGCTAACTTTTAGACAACACAGAAATATTGAGATAAACGATAATATTGCTACTAATTAAGATTGAAATACTGCAAGATAATCCCAGTAAAGCATTTTGAAATAGACTGTTTCATAAAAAGACTTGAGCTGCAGCAGAACAGCAGAATGCACCAATAATTAGACATAAAAGGGACTGATTCACTCCTCCACAGCTCAAAACTTATCTTATTACAACAAAAATACCCAAAATCTCTCCACTTTTGCAAAGAAAAAACACTCACCATAAATTTTAAGGCCCAAAATATATTGTTCCAGGTTTCATATATTGAACGATAAGTCGATATAGTGACAGGCCTACTAACTTTCAATTAATGTAACTTGAAGCCCGTCTTATCTAATACTATAATGTTTCTGGAGGAAAAGGCTTCAATGGAGCCTGCGGATCATAAAATTAGAGTGGTCGCTTGAAATGGATAGAAAGAATTGAAAAGCTAGCGTAAAGATGCTATCTGAGAGTTACATTTAATGACACAGAACAAGTGGACTGGGGCAGAGGAGATAAAAAAGTGCAGAAGGTAGTACACAACAGGACACAGTGTATAAGGATAAGAAGATAACCAGAGAATCACAAAACTACGCGATGAAGAGATCTTGGAGTACTGCAGACGGCACCTGTGGGTATCCCTGCTGGTCTGATATCTGGAAGAGGTAAATGGCGTCCCGTAGGGCAGTCTTCTTTAGAGCCAGGGTGAAGATTAGAGCGAAGTCATCGGGGAGGCCACGAGGGAACACCTGACTGCAGAACAAATCAAAAAGGTCAGACACACGCCTCCCCTTGAAGAAAACCGCGAAGCTATTTTTACAAAAGACTTAAAAGACACAGCCACAAGCAGATCACCCAGGGGAAAAGTCCTTTTTGTGAGGGCGAGTCCATGTTGAATATTAAAAATGAAAAACTCACAAAGAGCATTTATTGATGTAATGTGAACGAAATTGTTTCATTTTGAGTTTGCATTTTTTTAAATCCACAAATCTCTCGCTCAGTAAGTGGTACTTGTGAATTATTCAATTAAACTTTCACTCCTTGTAACTGCATTTCAGATATATCAAGTGCAAAATAATATTTATGTTATTATTCAATATTAGATTAGATAGAAAAGAAGGAAAAATCATTAAAAAGAACTTGCTGTGAAATCATCCAAGCAATGGCAGTGAATAGTTTTATTTATTTTGATAGACTTTTTATGTAGTACCTCAACTACAACATTACACGCACGTTTCTGATGGAATAGACTGTATAAAGAAGTGGACTAAGTGAGTGTGACGTCACCCACAGCGTTCGGCTCCAGTCAAATGAAGCTCATCAAGGCTAGAGCAGTTATAGGGGCCAATTTGAAGCCACGAATAGCAACCCAAGAGCCAGTGGAGTGACGCTGTTGAAGGTAACGCCCCTTCCCGTCCGCACCGCTGGTTTAGCACGGAGTGGGCGCTTAGCAGTGCTGTCAAGCAAACCTGTTGCTAACGCTAGAGGGAGATCTCGGGGAAAGAAGCCGTCTGATTTGCCTGTTATTAATGTTCATATCTTTATTTACTGACACAGTAGCAAAATATAAATACCAGCAGTTACAGAGAGAGGCGCCACAGTTTTTCAATAGAAAGTGAATTGGAGCCGATGGAGGCTTTAAGCAGCAGTTACAGAGAGAAGGGCCACGGTTTTCTAATGTGATGTGAATTGGAGCCAGAGTTGATGGGCGGGTTAGCTATGTCCATTTATATATACAGTCTATGGATGGAATTCAAAAGTAAATCATTATAGTTATTGGTAGAATTAAAAAAAACAGTTACGTTTTGTCAGTAATACCCTCCTCACTGGTGTTTTGTTATAAGTCCTGGTCTTAACTCAGTACTTGTTTGAGGATTGTAAAGCATTATACTCATACTTATACTATATGGGTTTAATGTTAATACTATGTTTCATAAAGGGCGATGGCAAAAGCAGGTTATCTTTTGAAATAAATATAGTGCTATTTTGCTGTAACCTTGGACATGTCCCTTGGTCACATGGTCACATTGTTATATAGCGCTTTTCCACTTTCAAGGCACTCAAAGCTTTTTACGTCAATCACACACATTCATACACCTGTGGACTCAGACACTGGGGGGGTGAGGTGTGTTACGTGTCTTGCCCAAGGACACGACAACAGCATTCATCTGTGGGACCTGGAATCGCACCACCAACCCACGGGATTCAAACCGCCAACCTTCGGATCAGTGGACAAACACTCTACCAACTGAGCTGCTGTCGCCTGTGTCCCTTGTCCAAAAAAATACGCGAGTGATTAACGTGTAAACTTGCCACCATTAGCGCTCTGAGGTTTGTTTTACTTGTCGCAACATTAGCTAACGTTATTCTGAATACGCTTCATTCTGACAGTAGCTTTTGAAAAGGTGCCCTTTCCTTGACCTGAAACACAGAAACTAGCATTTGCTCAGACAGGGCATAATCAGGTAAATAACCCCAGCTTCAGTCATGCGGATAAATGGAAAACGCTCTGAATTACAATGTTCTTTAGATGATTTTATGCTGCTTTTAAATGGAGACAAGAAAATAACCAGGAGGCACCAGCATCGCAATGAGTCAGGCTTTTTGAAAATTTAAGACCACTTTTGGGCTTCACCTCTTTGATATCCTCATGATTTAGTCATCCTTTGTTTTTGTGTGGCGGGCACGCAGCCGTCTATTTTCCCTTTTCTCCTCTGTGTGTATGTCATTGCTGCTACTTCAATGGAAGAGCCTGCCGCGTATAACCCCCGTGGCATTAATTTTCCAAGCAGATCCAGTCCGGCACACCTCATCCCTCCGGTTTTCGGTCAAGGGCATCTAAGCACGGAAAAAACATGGGCACAATTTCGCCTGGAAGATGGTGGAGCGGAGATATCCCGAGACATGAGAGGTCCACAAACAGCGAGTTGTGTACACAGATTGGCGAGTACTTTGAGATATTCAGTGTCCGTTCTGTTGTTCTCTTTGCGCAGGCATTTTTACGGAATTGTCGATGCTGGCAGCCGGTTTCCCTCTCCTAGAAGTGGGGTGACAGTGATTTATGACGGAGAGAAGATCCCAGGGAAAAACAGCCAACTACAGGATGTCAAAACAAAGGAGGGAGAGTAGAGAGAAAAGGTGAGAAAGAGAAAATGTTGAACCTAAGAGGACCCTGGGAGATGAGATTTAAGAGTGGAAATACAGATACTGGGAGGCTGGCTGTAAATGTATTCAGTGGTGTCCCAAGAATATACAAGAACCATGGGGGAGGTAATGTAAAAGTAAAGAGGCTTACACAAACAGCCATGATAGGAAATATGCACTTGTGCTTTGTAATATTGACCACAGGGATGCAACTAATGCGCTTGTGCTGGAAAACTGTGAGCTAATTTTAAACATGCATATATCAAGACTATTAATATTGGTAATACGGGTTCTGACAGGTGAAGCGTTTCCATAGAAGAGTCCAGAAAGAAATAAACATGTTGAATAACTTTGATTGAAGCTGTTATGTGATCGCTAGTCTAAAATGGGTCAGGACATCTTGTGTGAGTTATTGGTCTCCGGTGGTGAGCCGAGCTTGCCTGACCAGCCAGTCTGATCGAATCCAGAAGGGTCTGGAACCAGAACCAGAACCAGACAATAGAAGGTGAAAATTCTAACTTGATACAAATTAGCGACTGTGGTTGGACCGTCTCGTGTGTTTCTCAGTTGCAGAAGACGTCAAATTCATTAATTCAGAACAATATATAACTGCATTTACCTGAGATAAATAAGAGGGTGGTCCTTCGATTGTTGATTCTGCAAAAATCTGCACTTTATGTAGTTTTTTTTTTCCATGCATCTCTCTTATTGGTTAATCCGCCTGTCAATCACGCCCTCTGAAATCGGGGAGACAGGACACAGCTCCAGATCTGCTCATCTTTGTAAAGTTTTGCCAAAGCCTCTCTGGCCAGGTAAGAGCCCAGCCAGGCGTCACCACCAAATACTGGATTATTTTCACTGATATTTCGGATCATGATCATATTATATTGATACTTCGCAGCGACATCACACTGGGGCTGTTCTACTTGTATCTCTATTCAGGCCTGTTGACAGAAATTTGGGAGCCCGGGGTAAGAAACCTCAAACGGGCCCCCCTCAAATATGAATTAATTGGATGAGGGCCCCCTCCAGGATCTTAGGGGTCCCAGAATCCTTTGCCCCCCCCCCGTCAACTCCTCTGTCTCTATTGGCGGAATGTTTAAGATGGAAAATGGATTTAAACAGCAAATTTTCAGGAGCCTGTGATCAATGCGAGCGTTCGTGGTCCTGTTTAGGTGTTTGATTTTCAATAAGAAGGTGAGAGCGACTAACTGAAAAACTGTTGGCTAATGCTAGCTAGCGTGTGACTGTAATTTTTATGTGTGAGAGACTTGTTTAACAACACAAATCATCTCAGCTGTTTGTAGTCCAACCAAGTCAGCTCTTTCTGGTCAGGTCGTGTTAAAACAACCCTCAGATTAAAGTCTAACTTGAGTAACAGCTTCTAACAGAGCAGTGCTTTCTGTTAGCTTCACGCCCCCGGGGAATGTTGACGGCATCAGCTGCAAAGTATCAATAGTACTGATTCTAAAATATTTGAGATTGCGATTTGGTTTGGTATAATCAGCATTAAGTTCACAGTGCACATTTTTAAACATCCAGAGGCTAAATTAATGTCAAAGCTACAGCATTTTCTGATTTTATACACAGTAGGATATCATAGATGTTCTGCGTGTGGTGACATTATATTACCTAAACAACTCCACCTTGATCAAATTGGGATTTTCATTTGACTGTGATTCATCTTTCTATCATCCTTTTGTACATTTTTGTCAGTCACAACATAGGGATGATTGATAGTGACACACTGAATAGCTCTATTTTTTTGGATTATCCCAGCAATAATTTTGCCAATCCAACAGCTCTTTTCGCAGCGTTTCCATCACAAATGACACAGCCCATAGTGTGCCTATCCTCAAAACAACATTGGTAGTATTATGAGTAATTTGATATAATGTCAAATGGCTTCTTCCCGCTTCTTCTCTGGCTTGTATTTGTGCACAGGAGTTAGCTTGCAGCGTGCTAACTATGGTGGCTTATATTTTTTCACTTCACCCAATCACATTTCCTTCAGCATCAGTGCTATTGATTGACCTGACAGTTTTTGCCATAGAGACAGTACGACCGAAGAGAATGGATAGATGCAGCAGGCATTCAAACTGCTGACAGATCCACAAATGCACTGATTATGCACCCTTTATGTAACCACGTCTGCCCGAGGGTTTGTTCTGCTCTTATTTCCTAGATAAAAACCTTTAACCCTCGCAAATTATCTGCACATCCCGTAAAAGTCCTCTGTTCTCCGCCTCCACAGTTCCACAGTTTAACACGGCTAATGCTCCTGCAATTTCAAAAGCAAGTGGTTAAACTGAGCATATTCTCGCTAACTGGTGTTAATGGGTGTCACTCTGTGTTGATCTCGGCAAGTTCAAGTTGGATTTGGTGTTGCTGTAACAAATCGATGCCAACAGTCTGCGGAGAATACAGTACAAAACATAATTCGAGTTTGGAATATTGTGAAAAAAAGTTTAAAATTACAAAGAAGTTGCCTAAAAATCTTACTGACAGTGACATTCGTTGGCTTCCAAATTATGAATCTCTGCAAACTTACAAAAATCCCACGATAAAAACCAAAACTAAACAATTTATTCCATTGTCTCCATGTTTGGTTGGAGGCAGAACAAAACTGCTATTGTCTGCGCGTCTTTTAAATGTCAGATGTTGTTACTGAATTTCTAGTCTTTGCTCGTACATAAAAAAATCATGTTGGGTACACTTAAAACAACATGCTTTCTCTGAAGTGCACTTCTTGGTAGGTTGACTTATGGTGCCTTCTAGCTAGGAGCTGTCTAGAACAAAGTGATGGCATGTTGTCAAGGTCTTGATCCTGGTCTAAAAAGACAGAGACTCAGCTATTGAAGTCTAAGAAGCCGCAAAAGGGCGAGCGAATGTGGCAGTAAGTGGTGTTGTTGTGATGCAACAATTTGGAATTCAAATTCGATACTAAGAAAAGGCTTGATATGCAACACAAATTCTGATCCTAATGTTAATAGAAAACAGTCTTTTTAGACAATGGAATGTATTTCTTAACACAAAGTAAGTTGATTTGTCTTATAGAGCATCAGCATTCGAAAACAATTCAGTAAAAGGCTCAATTTTGTCCCATTTATCTTTTATCCCATTTTTTATACCCCATTTTTTTTATCTTGCCTGGCAAATCCAGACTGATATCTCTGTGTTTTTTATACAGATTGATATCAGTGTGGTCCCCACGTCCTCTGTTGTGTCTCAAGCCCGGTCGAACGTGATCGTCCAATCAGATCTGTTTTTTCAGTGACACATGTGAAATGAAGGAGCTTGTTGGTCACCTATGATTCTCAAATAAAGTCAAATTTATCTCACCTCAGATTAACAGAGTTTAGGCTTCGCTCATTGATTCTGCAGAAATCCGCCATGTGTTTCAGTCCTTTGTGATATTTTTTTGTCCTTTTTTTTTTTACCGATACAGGTGGACCATGTGTGTCCCCGATTGGCTAATCCACCAGTCAATCACGCCCATTTGAATCCGGGAAGATTCATCAGTGACCAGACTCACGTCTTCGTAAAGTGTTGAAGACGTGTGTGTTCTGGATCCCAGTCAATCAGCATCTGGGTGTGGATGTTTTTGAAAACCACTGTCGTCAGCTTTGAGGTCCCATTTTTTAGAGCCAGAGTAAATGAAACAATACTGGAAATACTAAAAGTTTATTGCTCGTAAAACTTTTAATGACACGCAAGACCAACTTATTTATTTTTACTTATTATCCACAACAGTAAAAATAAGCCCGAGCCTTTTTGATCCCTGGAGAGTAATTACTGCTCTTTCTATTACTTGTATCACAATTACTATAAGTGCTGCTACTACTGCTACTTGTTTACTTACTACTACTGCGAAAAACACAACTAGGTCAATAGTGCGGATAGAAAAATAGCGTACTTCTTTCAGTAGTACCATTCATACAGACTGAACCCACGGAAATGAATAATGCATTACCTGACTGGCACTTTGTGGTGGGAGTCGGTTTCAGAATTTCTACACTGATCTTTCATCCTCACCATACTTAACTTTTACAGCCACTGCTATTAAAACACATCATCACATTATCTCGCAAACCAACCAAAAACATGGCTAACCTTACAAGCTACGCGCGATTGTGATAACCGCGCGGAAGCTTAACTTTACTTTAAAATAACCTCATAAAATCCATGAACCCATAATTACGCCGTGTCAACTCTCACTGCTGTAAAAAGTAAAGCTTTGCACTCCAGGCCTTTGTTGTGGGATATTCTTCAACCACAAAACAAGTTCAAACTGTCAAACACTACTGCTATATTTACATCGGTTACAGCGTATGCCCCGTGTAGTACAGAGGCAGTAAATACATGTTGCCAAAGCAGAAAAAAACATTTTATTTTAGAGAAAAAAAACAGTCGTCCTGCTGTGCGGTTTGTAGAGTTCTTGCTTTTTGCACAGTGGATGGCCCCAGCAGAATGTATTGGCCTCGCACGCCCGATACGCTGTAAGATGTCCCACACGCCGCCTTTATCTTTCCGCGCACGTGCTAACAAAAGCGAGACCCCGTCGACTCGGGCTAAAACCAGCTCAAAGTCCTGCAGAGAGGTGATTCCATTTCTTACACTGCAGAGGTGCGCAGACGATGTTTTGGCTACCGGCAACGGTGCTCTGCTTTTGTTCTCTTGCTGGTGGTATTTTTTTGAAGTGTAGGTTAAGTGTTGTAACGGCCGGATTTAGCATAGCACTATACAATATATATTTACATTACAGTGGCTCAGCTGGTAGAGCGTTTGCCCGCTGATCCGACATTAAACGTCATTGGACGAGCGTGCAAATCCACTGACCCACAGGTTGGCGGTGCGATTCCAGCTCCCACTGATGAATGCAAGACACTTAACCCCCCTCGCCCCCAGTGTCTGCGTGCACTGGTGTATGAATGTGTGTGTGAATGGGTGAGTGGTTCCTTGATGTAGGTGGAAAAGCGCTATATAAATATGTGACCATTTACCATTTACATTATGGTTTAGGTTTGATTCAGACTTGGTGGGGACCGGGTTTACATCTTGGTTAGTATTGTTTTAGTTTGTTGAATCTGCTTCTCTAGTGTATCTGTGTAAGTGTCCATAGCTGTGCAGAGGTGGGTAGTACTCACTATTTGTACTTAAAGGTCATATATTGTGCAAAATTGACTCTCGTGAGCTTTAAGACATGTTATAATGTTACTTCTTCCAAAACATACCTGGAGTTGTGTTTTGTTTCATTCACATGTTTGCGTAACCCTGCATTGTTACATCTCCAAAGCTCAAAATTCTCTGTTCCACCTTGTGATGTCATGAAGCGGCAGTTTTCAAGTTAACAGCTCCTTTCACCTTTTGTTCAGTAGAGTCTGGCAATTCCAGGGCTGAAATCATCCAGATGATTCTAGTGAAGGTGTGTGGAGTTTAAAAACACAGTGGAGCACTTCCTGTATTTCCACGTGACGTCACAAGGTGGAACAGAGGGTTTTCTGTTTGAGAGAAGAGCTCATTGTGCGTTAAACATGTGTGAATGAAACAAAACACAGCTCCGGGTCGAGGAAACAACATTATAACATAGATCAGAGAAAAGCGTAATCTTGGCCCTTTAAAGTAGGTTTCAGGCCACATACTTTTACTTCTATGTGAGTAATAATCTGTTTTCTACAACAGTCCTCTTACTTGAGTAAAGCTCTTGGTTACTCTTTCCAACAAGTCATGACTCATTATGATGTTGACAATATAAAATTGTTTGAACATGTGTGTTTCTTGTAACGCTCCTTCAGATATGAATTATTTTTTTCTGTGTTGTCTGGTCTGTGCTTTGAAAACACCAGCTTTTGTGCGTGAATTCAATTATAAAGCAGATGGTACGTCCAGAAAACAATGTACTTACTCTTACTTGAGTAGTTGTTTTCCCAAATACTTTTTTACTCTTACTTGAGTAATTTCTCGGATGCAAGAGGCGTAAAAGTAGTAAAGTGCTGTAGTTAAGTATCTACCTTAAAATCTACTAAGTAAAGTACAGATGCCTAAAATTGATACTTTTTACTTTTACTTCACTACATTTGAGAGCATGTATCTGTACTTTCTACTCCACTACATTTTTGAACAGGACTGAAAAGTAACGAGTTTTTATTTTTGAGCATGTATCCGTACTTTCTACTCCACTACATTTTTGAACAGGACTGAAAAGTAACGAGTTTTTATTTTTGTCTGAGACCCGCTGAAAAGGCAGAGAGTTTATATTTAACACATTCATAATTTGAGCAAAACAAAAATATACAAATTCATCGATTGAGTTGTTTCTGTTGAACAAAATTCAGCACAAATCTTTATCAGAATCACTACATTTGAAGCTTCGTTAGATCTCAAAGAGTAAAAAGTAAAAGTATTTTGCACATTTTTAACTTTGATGCTTTTTCTTAAGTAGATTTTTTTCTTGTTATACTTTTACTTGATTATTTTTTTGCGCCAGTGTCCGTACTTTTACTTAAGTAACAAGACTGAGTACTTCTTCCACCACTGACTTGTACCCTATACTATTTCGAAGTAGCACTACTCTTACTTGAATACAGTTACTGGCTACTACTCTACCCACCTCTGTTTGTGTGTTACCAGAAAACGAGCGTCTCGAGCTGAGAGCTGCAGACGGGCGAGGCTCACTTACTCCGTGGGGCGGACGAGGGCAGTCTTTCCTAGGCGCAGGATGGCCGCTCCCTTCGGATTGCGGATCTTTTTCACGTCTTGACTTTTGAGGAGGGAAAAGCGCCTCACCAGATTAAACCCTATCAACACACGTATGGAGCAACATCAGTAATCGTGCAGATTTATGTATTTATGCAGGAAACAGATTGGAGTTTATGCAGATCAGGCATTTATGTCCATACATGTCAAATTCTTATTCAGAAACAAGCGCTTGGATCATACCTGCCGTTACTGGTCTCAAGAATTTTTTAACATAGTGATTTAAGTTGCGTGAAAGTATCAGCCAAGTTCAATCCACATCTATATCTGAAGCATATTTAGATGCAATGCTTTTCTAAAATGAAGATAGCAGTGAAATCCAAATGGCAAAGGTGGAAAATTACAGTATAGTCATGTTACTGTGGTGTACAACCCCTTAGTTCATCTTAAAACTGTTACATTTTAAAGTTTAGCTTACGATACTTATCAAGTTATCGTTAAATATGTGTTGGAACAATCAAATTTGAAGGGAAATGTTTATGGTGGGGACTTTTTCTTTGTGCTAGCGGGGAACATTTTATTATTTTTCTGTTCAACTATAAGATTTGAGCTTTAGACGGTTGAATGAATAACAAATTATACAAACAAGCTAATTACCAAAGTGTTTTATTCTGCTATTTATTTATTTATTACAGTATTGTACATTTAGAATATTTTTTTTGTTCTTAATCCTACTTTTTGTGTCAGTAGCATCGTCTGTATTTTCTCCAGCAATATATCGCACTTCAAAATGTGTTATCGTGACGGGATTAGCAACACTTACCTAAAATGGTTCTTA
>KN477639.1:37376-48618 GCA_000787095.1 Periophthalmodon schlosseri
ATTAGTCTGTCTCCATCTCCAAAGCTCAAAATCCTCTGTTCCACCTTGTGATGTCATGCAGTGGTAGTTTTCACGTTACCTTTTACCTTTTGTTCAGTAGCGACTGGCAATTCCAGGGCTGAAATCATCCAGATGATTCTAGTGAAAGTGTGTGGAGTTTAAAAACACAGTGGAGCGCTTCCTGTATTACCACATGACATCACAAGGTGGAACAGGGTGTTTTCTGGTGTGAGTTAAGCTAACGCCAACATAGGACAAAGTGGGGTCGAAAACTTTGGCCACATCCAAAAAGGGAATAAAATGTGTTCTAGTGATGTGACGTTGGTGAACGAATCGGCTCTTTTGAACGGTTCCTGGTGGGAACCGGATCTCATTTTTGAAAAGAGCCGAGTCTGTTACTTTCTAACTCATGCATTTTTATACTGATTAACACTGAACTAATACAAGAACCAGCACAGAAGCAGAGCAGGCGACACGAGTGAGAACTTTTTACACCAAAACACATATTTGGCAACATAATAACAGTTTGTTTTTAATTATTTATGCTTTATTTAGATTAAAAACACAGTGGAGCACTTCCTGTATTACCACATGACATCACAAGGTGGAACAGAGAGAAGAACTCCATCTAAATATGCAGGGTTTGTGTGTTAAACATGTGAATGAAACAAAACACAACTCCAGGTATGTTTGCGATGAAGAAACATTATAACATAATCAAAAACAGGGTTATGAAATTGTAAAAGTAATCTTAAGTATATATACTCAAAACTACAAGTAATAAATACACAGTACTTACATACTCATTGCAACTAAGCTAGCAAAAGTCGCCAATGGGACACTGGAAAACATGGCTCCCGTTCTGCGCCTACAGCCTCTATATCAACTCATACAGTCACTTTTACACAAATAAACAAAACGTGTGAAGTGTTTTGTCCAAATAAGGCAAATCCCGCTTCACGGTTTGAACTCTCAACCTTCTGGTTAGTTGGCGGACATGAACGTCTTTACCAACTAAGTTAAAAAAAGCTGAAAAATAAAAATTCCAGACAAACACAGAACATGTTCATTCTTTTGGAACAATTTGAGCCTTAATTGCAGCAATTTCATTCCCCACCAGTTCAAGTTGAAATTGGAAAAGGTTTCTCAGTTTGGTTATCTAGTGTTGACAAATACTGGGGGAGTGTTGCTCTGCCGAAAATCATGTTCAATAAGAAACCATGGTATTGTTAGTTTATATCATGTTCCTTAAAGGGGACTTACTAAGCAGCCTTTAAGAGCTTCAGACCCTGTTGTAGTTGTTTTTCTTTCACATGTTGTATTTGGACTGATTGGTGCATGTTTGAGTGATCTCTCTCTCCAGGAATCAAAACACCAATTCTCCTAAAAATCCCATTTCCCGACTCCCTCATACACACCCACCGCTATTTACTTCCTTAATTGCGCTGCTCGCTGCCGTAAGTAAGCAGACTCGTTTCGTTTATTAAATTGTTTTAGATCAGTATCGCCGTTCTGCATACAAACTATAACATAATTATCCTCGAGTGTCATAGATTATAATGACACAGCAGACAAAGGCACGATGTCGTCTTTAAAGGACCTATATTACGCAAAATTGATTCTTGTGAGCCTCAAAAACATACGTGGAGTTGCGTTTTGTTTCATTCACACATGTTTGAGTAACCCCTTTTCACACATGTTGAGTAACCCCTTATTATTCGTCTGTCTACATCTGCTCAAAATGCTCTTTTCCACCTTGTGATGTCATATAGTGGTAGTTTTCAGCTGGCAGTTAGCAGCTACCTTTCAGAGATCGGCAATTCCAGGGTTGAAATCATCCAAATGAATCTAGAGGATGGAGTATGGAGTTTAAAAGCGCTTCCTGTATTACCACATGACTTCACCGGGCGGAACAGAGTGTTTCTGGTCAGAAAATTGCGTAATATGAGCCAGAGCAAAGTTGTAATCAGACAGAGTGACGTTATTTTGACCTTTTCAACCCAACAGATCTCTGACTTGTGCTCATAAGTGTAGTGCGGGACTCTACTCACCTTGTGTTTCTGTCGTAGGCTCACATGATCCAATGGTAAGCGCCAGGAGCGTCAGTGAAGAGCAGAGAAGCCACATGGTTCCGCTCCCCTGACAATCACAGACAGAAAAAGTCAGTAAGCGAAAGCCTTCCTCCATTTTGACAGCACAACACCACCAGCTTCCACAACAACACGTCGACAGCTGCGAGCCGGGCCTGACTCCTAAATAGGCGTTGATGTATATTTATGAGTCATTCGCGGCTGGTGTGTTAATTATGTGATATGATGCAGGCTTTGTTAGTGGCATACGAATTAACCTTAATGTCTCTCATTAAGGAGTGTTACTCTATAAAGTCTGATCATAGTCATTATTCTGTCCATCTGCTTGGCCTTTCGCCGGGCAGCTGTGAGACTCCCACACACACGCGCTCGCTCACGCACACCCACACTTGAATATAGCAAATGACCACTCCACAACTCCGGCAAGAAAGTTTAGCTGTTAATATCGCGCGCTGCGGAGGATATGAAGTTAGATGATTTACACGCAGAAGGCTCCACTCGCGCAGACGGTGGGGCCAAAACACATAAACACATCTGGAGACGATTGGGCTTGGATTCAGACTTTTGTTGCAGCAGATGCTTCCACGTGGCTCCACGGCAGACGCACATATTAGAATTTCTGGGCAAATCTAGTCTGAAAAAGTCCCATTGCTTTACCTTATTATGAAATTCAAATTCTAATATACACTACCATTCGAAAGTCTGGACACGCCCCCGCAGTGTTTTTTTTTTTCTACATTTTATTTAAAAAATTCAATTCAAATTGTTTCTTTTACCATGGATCATACCTGGACGACTGAGGGATTACACAGGTTACATTTTATATACATAGAGAAGACATCAAATATATAAAGTAAGAAAAAAAAGTTAAATAACTATAAATAAATACTAAATATTTTTAGACAAAGCAAATCGTGGCTACTTTGAGGATTTGAATATAAAATATGTTACAAAATATTTAGTAGAATTATTTAGCGGTTTTCTTTACTACATTATGTCATATATCTTCATATATTTGATGTCTTCTGTATGTAAAATGTAGAAAGTAGAAAAATGACATAAAAACATTGAATGAGAGGATGTGTCCAAACTTTTGACTGAATGAAACTATTACATTTAAATATGTTCCCACTTTTCACAACCTTCAGAAAGAATAGAATTTTAAAGTTGGTTATATTTAGAATAGTAGTGGACAAGGTAGCCATTTTCCAACTGAAATTCACTATTACTTATTACTAACGTGTATAGCTATGTATGGGTTTCAGGCAAATGATTCCTCCTAATTTGACGTAACGTACACCTACAACGTAGAGTTGCCAGGTAATTGTAGTGCTGTTTCTGCATTTTGCCCATAGACTGTATATATAAACAGATGCCGCTGTGTTCCAAATAGAAAGTGCTCATGGGCTGCTCTTCCGGCTCCATCGACTCTGGCTCCAATTCACTTTACATTGAAAAACCGTGGCCCCTCTCTCTGTACCTGCTGCTGTCAGGCTCATCATTTTGGTCTTAAAATGTTCATATTAACTCGCCCTACATGATCCTGGTGTTTCTATTTAGCTATTTTGTCTGCAAGTTAAGATCTGAACTTTAATAACAGACAAATCGGGCGCCTTCTTTCCCTGATGTTAGCAATTTGATTGACAGCGTTGCTAAGCGCCCGCTCCCTGCTAAACCAGTGGTGCCGGCGGTGAGGGACGTTACCTTTAACAAGCTCGCTCCGGATTGACTTTTTGGTTGCTATGGTCCAAATTTAGAACGCGGCTCCAAATTCGCCCCATAACTGCGAGCCCATAACTGCGAGCCCATAACTGCGAGCCGTCACACTCCCTTAGTCCACTTCTTTATACGGTCTATGATTTATTAAGTCTAAGTTATTCCAAAAGTTATGAGATTCATTCATTATTCCTTTCCACTGCCCCAGAATGACACACATGTAAACAAGATTAGGCCTTTCACTCAGCAGCTTAAACATGCCCCCGGTGACCTGGTCATGCCCTGTGAGTGTTTAGACACCATAAATCTGCCCTGTTTACTGATAGAGCCGGAGCCTAGTGCAGCTGGAGGCTGTCTCTGCACACACCTGTCCCATCTGCCAGGAGACGTGACCCCAGCGCTCCCAGGGGATCTGCTGGTGTCCTGTCCCCTGTCTGACTGAGGACACGCTGTGAATTCTTGTCTGCCTGCGCTGTGACTCAAAAGGGGGAAAAAAAATGGGGGAACAGTTAGACTAGGAAGCGGTGTTATGGCAAAATCAACACGGGTGCTTAAAGGCTCACTATGGAACTTTCTGGTGGAGAGTCAACCACCTGCATGTCTTAATGGAGATGTTATTGGTCTGCCTGGAATGTTTCACAGCACGGCATTAAAGTTTTCTATCACTATGGAGACAGATGTGGTCGATGGAGAGCCGAGTCCAGTCACTGTAATAATGCAAGTTTTTGTTCGGCTCTAAAACTCCTGTAATTGTACGAATGGTTGATGGATAAGTTTATTGCCACACTGTGGAACATTCCAGGCAAATCAATAGCATCTCCATGGAAACAAGCTGGCGGCCACTCGAACTGATAATTTTGCAAAGCCACACCATACATCAACATTAAACATTACATCAATGCTGTTTAGTGTTCCAGCAACAGTGTCTTAAAACTTCAACTTTGGAAAATTCTGCTTTTAATACTTTTCTTTCCGAGCTACAATTGGTTCCACCTTTAAATGCCTTTGTCTGAACAAAAATGCATTGTTAACTCAAAGTTCCCAGCGCGTCTGTATTGTGTTACGCCGCTGGAAGGTTAATCAAAGGCTAAGACGACTACGTTTGCTCACAGTGAAGCTGCAACCATTATTACAGGCTTCATGGCCTATGATCACAGTAATGGGAAAACGCCCGCAGTACATAGCGCATAATGCATCCGTCCAGAAAGCACATGCTGAAGGAAAAGTTTCACCTCAGTGCCGTTATTATCTAGCTGTAATCCAATCCTGTTTAATAGCCTTTCTAATATGTCCCATGCAGTCAATGTCTCCTTCTCTTCCCTCCTAAGGTCCGGCCGCAGCTTCAGAGCGATCCGTCTGGATTCAAGCGATAAAGGCCGAAGTGCAGGGTGAGGTCAGTGAGAGCTGGCCCCGTGCCCGGTAAGCCACGGAGCTCACAGCCAGTGCAGGGAAGGAAAACAATTACCAATTCACAAACTACCAGAATCACAAGAGGTACGACTGAACAGCTGACAATAACAACATCCAACATCTAGCGTAGGTGCCAGTCCTTGTCTAATACAGCCACACACCGAGCAGGTCTTCAAGTTTTGCATACCCCTTATGTACTAGGAACGCGCTGGTATCTGATATCGGTGCCAATTTTGAACATTTTGGTGGATTGGATATCTGTTTCCAAGATATCGGTTCAGTCAGTATCACATTTTGGTCTATAAATCGGTGTAATTAGATGATGTACTAGCCAATGTTGGCCCAAAACGTCTCATAATATTAAACAAAGCTGTTCAGTAATTACAAAACACATTTGGATATTTTTTTCCCCTTATGCTGTTTGTGTTTGAAGGAAATTAATTATGTTTTCAATCTCTGCCCTAATATCGGTTGATGTCGGGTATCAGCAGGTACTTAAAGCCAAAGTATCAACATAGGTATTGGAACAGAAAAACCTGGATCGGTGCTTCCCTGTTATGTACAGCACAAGCAAGACAATTAAATAAACAAAAGAAAAACATATTAACTTAAAATTACACAACACTGTTTCTTTGAATTCAACCACAAAAATGTTTTTTTTTCTTATGATAATTTGCCCAATTCTTCAGTTCAGTCGTTCGGTTTCTGTTTCAACAATTGAGGATTGATTGATGTTGTTTTAGTCGCATTGTCTCAGCTGCATATGCTCAGTTGGCACCTGTGAAGAGATTAGCAACAGCAATTTATTCCAAAGTACTGCTTAATTGGTTAGCTAAATATTTGATTCCGTGTTTTTGTACTGAAATCAACCAAGGATTTGCGCAACCGCGGTTTCGTCTCTGTTTAGCGTGCTGCAGTCGTGACATACTTCCAACATAAAATCATTGCCAATATTTTAAAAGAATGACCTTCTACCTTCACACTTAGCAACACTGAGTTGAAACATAAAATTCCAACGTTTGTGGCGCACGCCGTGTGCCGTTATTGCTGTGGCGTATTTCATCATCATTGCCATCGCTTACAAAGGAGTCAGAGCTCTGAGAAGTGACTTTGACAGCATGAAATCAAATGTGATATAAAGGGAAAAGTGCATACTGTTACCCAGCAGAGATGGAGGACCGGAGGACTTGTTTTAGACGTGATGCCCTTTTGATTTGATGATCCCTTCTCTGGGCCAGGACACATGACTTGACCTAGATTTTCACCGTCTTATGAATAGAATAAAGACTAAAATGACCACGCAAATCCTTCAGTATGGTCTTCTTTCAATTCTTAAATCTGCATTATGTGGAAATTGTACTAGTATAACAAGAATACGTCTGACTCAGGCCTTGTTTATATTTCTTTGCCAACAGCTCTATTTGATATACATCATGCTCCTTACAATACTGCCACAGTGAGTGTTCATGTCTTCGGGTTTTGTACTGACGGTGAGTAAACTTCACGTGCGTTAAGACATCCAGAATCTCCTGCTTCTCTTTACAACTATTATCGAATTATTTGTGCAACAATATCTGACTCTGTTTGATGTACTATTCACCGTATTCTGGAAGTTGCCGTGGGCGCCGCCATCGTCGTTTGGGTTGTATTATTTTGCACGGGCTGCTGATCCTGACAGCAAATAAGTTCTACATGGACTGAAAAGCCGCTTTAAAGCCTCCCAGAGAATCGGTGCAGTGCTGACTTGTTGGTGCTCGTGAACATGGAACATTTTACACAAATGAACCGAATTTATATCATGTTTTAGTAGAAGCCAAAGTTAAATCTGTCAACTGGACAAAAAGTTGTAGGAGTGAAGACGTTTCGCTGCTCACCCAAGCCGCTTCTTCAGTTCTGGTCAGATTTGGAGCAGCGAAACGTCTTCACTCCTACAACTTTTTGTCCAGTTGACAGATTTAACTTTGGCCTCTACTAGATCAGACCTGGACGACTGAGGGATGACACAGACATCATGTTTTAGTAGCAAAATGCTTTCCAAATTCTCCATTGAAATGAATGAGATTCTCGCTTAACTGGAACTGGTTTAGTCGCGTTTACGGCAAATGTGGGCGGGGCCGAATAAGGTCAATAGGAAAACAATTACTGAACTAAAACTGTAAAATATAGGGTCTAAACTGCTGAAACTCACCAGTTATCTGAACATCAGTATGATAATTACTCCCTGTTTACAACATAGAGCTGCCAATTAAAACGCATCATTTGAATCAAGTTTCTATTTATTACAACTACACTGAAAAATAGTTGGACTGTTTGCATATAATAGTGCATACAGTAAAAGTAATTGGGGAAACAGATACTGATAATCATGTCAGTTTGATGTCCCCTAAAAGATTATTTCATGAGTTGGAATTGGACTCATAATTCAATAGATTTCAACTAGACATGCATTTCTGTTCTTGACTAGAGCTCCCACAAACCCACAAATCCAAGACAATTTGCCTGTCGTAACTATTTATATTTCCAATAACAACACGCATTAAAGTTACAGTGCTGTAAAACTCTACTGTTGTTTTTTTCCCCTTTTCGTTCTCACCCGCTCTCTGTCCTCTGCTGCAGGGAGATTGATGGACAGCTCACTTACAAGATATTTGCCTCCAATCTCAGCAAGTCTTACCCACAAACACAAGCTCAGAGTGCTTTTGGAGCTGGGCTAAGAAAACAAACGGCTGATCGGCGTGTTGAGTCATGACCTCTATTGAAATCTCACAAGGAGCACCTTTTCTAACCCGGGATGTCTGCTCCAGTGTGAGGAGAAAATCTGACGGAGACTCTGCAATGATGCTGAAGGCCTGAATAATGCATGGGTAAGTAGATGCACAGCTGTACATAAAGTGTCATCCAAACACATTCATAATACTAAGGGCCCGAACAGGTGCAGGTAAATACTGATGTAGCCGGGAAATATTTGAGTTCTGGGTTCATCATGCTAAATAATGCAGCCAGAGAGCCAATTAATGCTGGTCCTGAGCCTGGTTAAATTAAAATGGATTGATCCGGAAAGGGTATCTGGCATGAAAGTCAAAGATTTGCTGGGTTAAGCCAGCCTTAAAGATGCACTTTGCAACTTTTCTGGTGGAGGATCCAACATCTGCTTGTCTCCATGGAGCTGTAATGGCTTTGCAGTTTATCTGCTCTGTATGACATTGACATCCCTCCACTGAGGCAAGCAGGTGATCTGTGGAGATGCAAACCCAATCACACCAAGAATTCATGTTTTTCAAGGGTTTTTTGGGCAATTAAATACTTGTAATTATATTAACGCAAGATAAACACATCTGGTGTCATACTGTTTGGAGCAAAGCAAAACATCTCCATGGAGACAAGCAGGTGCTGAGTCCTCCACCAGAAAAGTTATTGTGCACTTTTTTTTTCACCTTAGAAGAATGGGAAATAATTACACTAGTACCATGGAAAATTCAAGGCACAAACCAAGGTTCTACAATTTTATTTGTATATGGGTATGTTTGGATGTTTCAGTGATGTTCCCTTGTATTCTTCTTCACTCAATTCAAAATTCACACGAGAAAAGAGTCGGACACTAGGACAGATACCATAGTAACACGAGAATGAAACGGACGCCTTGATTAGACTGAGACAATCCAAACAGCCATGCGTGTGTCCAACCCACAATCTGTTTGAAGTTGTGCTAACCACCATTGTACACCATTTGATTTTCTTCAGTTTGCGCGAATTTACTGTAATGGCACATTTCTAAGACAAATACAGCCAGTGGATGGCAGATGTTTGGATTGCCTTCAAAACAAACCATCTTTTTCAGACTTGTTCTGACAGAGAAGTGTAGAAGTCTGGAGATTAACAGGCCTTGCGCCTTTGATATCATCGCTTCATTACTACTGACCAGAAGGCACAGGAAGCTACGCAGACTACCACAACCACAACAACACTCTACAACTTTGTGAAACAAGTTTTTACTAGCTGTACATTCCATCAGTGATAATAAAACTTTGTCCATAGACTTGCTCACGCGCCACTGAAAGAGAGAAAACCAATCAATCTTACAAACTTTCCTTTTGGGGAGAAGAGACACAACCTTATCACGTCTAATAATACAAAAAGAGACTGATGTAAAGGAAATGGAAACTTGGCAAATTCACCGCACTATTATCCAGAGTTACTGAAGTGCAGCTGCAGCAAGTTTTTACTAGCTCCAGTATGAAGGCCGATTTTGAATATCTGCCAGTCTGCTCAGAGAGAGACTCCAGGCACAGAAAAAAACCCTGCTCCATTTTGATTATTCAAGTGACGTAAAAAGAGGCATGTTCTGATGACATAAGCCAAGTTCCAAGTATGTGTATGTGGTAGTTCACCTGCAGCGTCAAACCACATATTAAGTAATGTGCAGGCTACTGTGAGATGTTTGATTTCATGATGCTTTGAATGTATTTCTTAACGCACTATACTTGTACTTTATATTTAAAAGTAAGAGTACTCAGCTACTCAATACATAATCAGTACTGCGTTATTGTTGGGGCTGTGTATCGTAGTAGGCAGTTGTTCCCAAACTAAATTGTTTTTGTTGTGTCCTGGGACTAGACACCTCACCCATTCACGCACTTTGCCTGTGTACGACTGTGATGCGTTAGCGATTTGTTGTACTCGGAGGGACGCGATGGCACAGACTGGCAGCTTATTTTGCGTCAGTCTAATCCAGGGCAGCTGCGAGAAAGAAAATAAGCTCACCACCACCGAGTGTAGAGGAAATTAATGATGACTTGAGTACAGCACTTTGAGTGGTTTGCCAAAGCTTTTACAGCGCAATATAAATGTAAGGCGTTATCACATTATTATAATGATATTCAAAGTGGTGGTATTGTTAATTCTGGGTAACCACATGGTATAAAACAAATCTTTAAGTTCCTGTTTTCTTAGCGATGCAGTAGCAGCATTTAAAAGGGCTTTTGCGCCAGCTTGCAGTTAAACTTTCCATATTCTCACTGCAGCAGGTTAAGTGAGCACCTCTTAATGTAGTTAAATCCAGGGGCACCGATTTGTATCGCTTACAGGGCTCCATCCCCCAGGGGCTGAGGCAAAGGAACCACTATCTGTCACTGCAGGAGAATCACCATCCCAAGAGACCCTGTAGACTTACCCACTATTAAAAAGCCTCAGACCTTCACTGTTGTGTAGAGCAGATGAGACACATTACGCGCATGCAACAGATTAGGAGTCTGCATGTTTCCAACTGTGAGGAGCCTTTGGGACTCATGGAGGTGAAGGGGGGAGCACAGACAGGATGCAAAGTCCCCTAAAACAAGGGCTTGCTGGGTAATGAACAAAACAGATGTCACCGTGGCTTCTTTCTGCTAAGTAACGGTGCTTTTAGCTGTCAGAGGTTGTTTATTTCTTTGAATGATCTGGAATGCATGTCTGTGAGAACGTGGCTTCAAGTTTTCTCTCACAATAGTTGGAGGGAGGTTATGCAGTGCACAGCAACTGGACATCTAGTTATCCCATTGCAATGTCTGGCTTCAACATTATGACTATTACAAACTTTGGTTGCAGAGAATAGAATGAAACAGTTACTTCTTAAAGTGTTTTGCTCATTGCGTTATACTTAAATGACAAGCTGAAGAAAAGAAAGAAGAAAAGGTAAAAAATGTCAGAAAAATGTACGAACCTCCAATGACAGATAGATCCGTGCGCTTAGGTCCACATGTAGCCAGAATATCCAGGCTCGTTGGCGTCAGGGTTAGGCCAGTACGCCGCAAATCCAGTTAGGTCCTTTTTTGTATTTCTTTCTTTCTGGGTGAAGGGAAAGAAGAAAAAAAGTTTGCCGTAAGATTGTTCAACTTTTCCTCCCCTCCCCTTTTTGCACAAATGCCGCAACCCACTCTCTCTCTCTCTCTCTCTCTCTCTCTCTCTTTCTCTCTCTCTCACACACTTTTCCGTCTGTCTCGGGGGTGTCCTATTACTCCTTCAGTCTATCCCCCTCTCCTCCAGAGCCC
>KN477639.1:48762-76405 GCA_000787095.1 Periophthalmodon schlosseri
AAGCATGACATCATCACGTTTCCTTCAGGCCTTTTCAAATCTTAAGTTTTTTTTTTTTTTTTCCAGGTGCTTTACGCTGTCTTCACCCTCTACCTCCTCTCTGTACCACACGAATCCATACCCCCACCACCTCTTACTGTGTGATTCATGACTTTCTGGAGGCATAAGGTAAGACTCAGTTCAGGAGGATTATGACAGATAAGGAGGAAGGAAGTAATGTTACCGTGAGCTCATGTTGTCGAAGTTGACTTAGGAGGGCCTCAAACTTAACGCTGTGTTACCATATTACTATTATTGGCACTGATAACTTTTTAGGTGGAAAGTCTAAAGCCTTCTTTTCTCCAAGGAGATGTCATTGTTTTGCCAGGAATGTGCCTCAGAATGGCCCAGAATGGCAATTTCCATGGAGACAAAAAGGTGAAACCACAAAACCAAGTATTTTTAGTCCATAAAAATACCTGTAATTGAATAAAAGATGGAACATTCCAAGCCAAACAATAACATTTTAATGATACAAGCATGTGGTGAACTCTCCACCAGAAACTGTACCTAGTGTGTCTTTGGACTATAGACCTTAAGAACCTGTGGTATTTTTGTATCATTACTACTACTATGACTGCGACCTACTACTACTACTACTACTTTTAATATTACTTCCCACATATCCACCAAAGTAAAACCAAATACTGTTTTTTTAAGTACTGAAAAATATACCTGTATCTTGCCCAGTTTTGAAATAATGAAATCAGCCTGCTTAATTATCGTTATTATACTTTTCACCACACACGTTCACACCAGAAAAATATTACAGAAAGCATATTTTAATCAATGAACTAACTAGAAATACTTTAAGGGCCGGTAATACTGTTTGTTTTGTTTTTTTAGACTTGGAATATGGCTTTGATCGCTACATTTGACCATACAGAAAAACTCATTCTAATAGCCACATGAATCCTGTTATTTTGTGTAAATAAATAGTTCAGTCGCTAAAAAAATGTATATTTGGGGTTTGATTTATGGGACCTCCTTCGCTGCTGCAGCTTAATACGCACTGTACACTATTCCCCTTCTGGTCTACAATACCTCCCAAGACTTTCACCTCCTGTTCCCTCTTCTTCAAACCAGCAAATGTACATGTTCCAGCGCTCTCTTTGTAGCTGTTAGCACATGTTTGACCTGGATGTAACCTTCTTCTTTACAGACTGGAAGAAATTAGGTTGTGTGATGGTAGCCTGTGCGGCATGTGGAGACGGCCTGTCTGCACGTCTATGTTCTGGTTGAAGTTTGCACAATGGAGGCCGCCCGAGTCTGCCACACACGACCTACATTATACGTTTATTCACGACATATAAAAGCTTTCAACGGCACTAAATCCTAAGCTTTACAAAGTGACAATGGGCCTGCAACGACACAAACGCATCTTGAGCACTTAAAGACAAAAAATACATATTTCATTAGGAGATAAGGGAACATTTGAATAGTGATGTTGCATTTTATAGAGCTATTTTGGACACTTGAAGCTTTAAATTGCATTATTAACGCCAATCATTTACTCGTTTTTCTGGTTGGGGGTCCAGCACTGCTTGGCTTCTTGGAGATTGCTATTTTTTTTGCCTGGAATGTTCAACAATATGGCATTTTCGCCTTACTGACCTTAAAAAAAACACCAGTTCTTATTATTACTGGGCTTGCTTTTCCACAGATGTAGCCTGTAAATTGGTTCGCTACTTGTCTCCATGCAGACAAAATTTAACGCTATACTGTGAAACATTCCAACATTTCATTGTGTTATTCCGTGTGTTGTTCCGTATGTTTCGTTTTCATATATTTTCAGTATTTCCTTATATTTTTAACGTTTATTAGAATGTTTGGATGCTTTTTTAATGTTACAGCAATCGGAAACATAATGACTACGCTTGTGCTTAACAGTCCCCAGTGAAGTGGAGACTGCTGCATGTAGCTGGATGCTCTTATACCCAGACTGAAGCCCCTTTTCCTTGTGTTGAGTTTGTAGGTAGTTCATCACGCCCTGTTGTCTTGGTTGTAACGCAAACAGACATTAAACCACTTACAAGAAGCCATTTGCTCACGTTCAAATGCAACACTTACCTCTGTGTTCCTCATAATCGACTTGTAGTTATTATGCCTGATCCACTTTGTCATCATCAATGCGGGGGCCATCGATTACGAAGGCGAGATAAATCTTTCTGCCAAAGCTTTCTGCATTATAGCGCCGGCTTCAAACTTGTCAATATGGCTGAGTCGCGCATTTAATAATTACTAGACCTTTTCCTTCAAAGGCGTGTTTGTGGCTGGAAAGAAATAGAAAGTGAATATGGATTGACAAGAACGATGCAATTATTTTCAGACTTTCTGTATTATACATGAAAGAATGTCATTTCGGCAGCCTCCGGAGAGCTCCATGTGGGTAACAGATTTGTCTTGTCTTCCGATTCTTCACAGCGTCTCTATCTGAACAAGGAAAATCAGGCCATGGAGCAGCATGCAACTCCAGCTTCACACAAGACTGATGTTAATGCTCCGGTTCACATGCATATGAGCCATTCGTGTCCCCCTCCCGCCTGATGGGACTAAACTGTGATGACATCCCTGAGAGACAGAATAATAACCGCTTCATCATGGAAACAAAACAAAATAATAATGCAGAATAATACATTTTAGTGAGGGACTGACAGGCAGATATCAGTGCTATCTTCTGTCTTTGGGCCTTCAGGGATGACGGGGCCAGATGAAATTGGCCCCTTCTCAAATGGTTATCTATGTGGTTGTCTTCCAACACTAACTGTGTCATGGAGCTTCAAAGCATAGCCTAGGAGGTTTGGTTTGGCTTTCAAGCAGCAGTAATATTTAGACAAATGCAGTGTATATTGAACCAGGAAGACTATTTTCTACTATGTTTATATGCTCTTGTGTTTGTCTGTTATAAGTCACTGAGGGTATTCCATCAAAGTTGCTTAACAAGTCCAGGCTTATCCAAAAATCCTGAGCTGAAACTTGCTCCATCTCCACCTTAAACCTCAAGTCGTTCCATGAAAGAAATAAGCCTGGGTTTGACCAGCGTGAACTCAGGCCTGAGGTTTAAGCTGTGCTTTGTGTGCCTCTGAGGCCAGATCAGAAACAGTGAGAATGGTCTTAAAACGTGCATCAGTCGTGATGGTTTTTATGCTCTGACTAAATGAGAGAGGAGCGGAGGAATTAAGTTGCCTGATACTTTTCCCGATGCACTGTGGCCTTCACTTCTTTTTCCATGTTTGGAACAGGAAGCGCTGCGCGTAAAAGTAGAGCTGCAACGGAACTCTTCACATGTAACGAGAATTGGCCAATCAAATCCGCGCTTATGTGGATGCAGTTTGACAGAGACAGAGACAAGAGAAAGAGGAGAAAGACAGACGTGATAAAGGAGCGCAGAGCCAAAACCCACTGAAAACCAGCTCATCCTCGGAGTCCAAACCAGCGCAAAAGCACTGCCCCTGAAACCAACAGCCACAGAAAGACACTTTATTCATGTTAAAACATTTTAATTGATCAAAATCTAATCCTAAAGACCAATGCGATGTTTTAATAACATACTGCACGTTAGAAACTGTGCATGGGAAAGATCGTTTTAATAATGTAGGCTATAGGCTTTTGTATGATTTGTGCCTTTGATGAGAGGCATCTACAGACGTGTGTTCTGTGCGTGGGAGCACACGGCTGCACTTTCAAAGTCACAGGCGACACACGACTCAAAAGTCATGTTTAAACTGCATTCAGATGCAGACATGTGATCTAACACAGGCATGTGAGTGCACCCGCCGAAACCTCTGATAAAAGTGTTTCTTTAGACGTTCTTGGAAACAAAGCTAAAATAATCTTGACAGTTAGCCGGGTCCCGACCAGGTTTATACCCGGGTACTTGTTACCACGGCAACTCGGCGCCAACTCTGATGGAACTCTCACTTTGATGGAACGGAACTGAGCATTTCATGAGCCTGGATTGTCCAAATAAGCCAGGCTTTGGCTTTAGCTCGCTTTATGGAATACCCCTAATCTCAGCCAACTCCTACTCCTCAACAGATCCTGGCTGAGGAAAAGATTTGTTTTGAGTGAGAGGTCAAAGAGCTTTTATTTGTCAGAAAAGACTATCCATCTCTGAACAGAAATGGAGGTCTAAGGCACAACCAATCAAAAAAAAAAACATCCTCAGACCCAAACAGAGAATAGGGCTAATAAGAGCATGCTACGAGTGAGATGACCCATGAACAAGTATGAAAATATGACCCTGGGGGCAGTTCAAACCTTTGGGTAGGATGTGTTGGTTTCAGTGTAGTTAGCTCCTCCCATCAGACAGATATAAGACACTCACCAGAACTGAAGAAGCTACTTGGATGAGTGGTCAAACATATTCATTGTCATAACTTTTGTGCTGATGACAAAATTCTAATTTATTTTGCGATTTACCCCTAAATCACTCCAATCATTTTATTATGCTCTTTTTTATACTCTGTTCATTTGCTATGTTTCTGTTGCTTGTGAGGATGTCGCAGTATAGTTAAATATAAAAGAAATCTCAAAACCCAGTAGCTGTTTTGGTCTGCTGTGCATAAACCAAAACACTGTATATACTGTCCTTTGTTGGTGGGTTTGGCTGATTTCCAAAACCCAGCAGGGAGCCATCTTTGTTAAGGAGGATCAATGAGCATGTCAAGTGGCATCATATGGCGGTGGAGAATATTCATGAGTTACGATGTGCGAGGCCATGCTCTAACCGGCTTTATTCTGTCATCAGTCGTTCATTTCACCTTCTGTTGGATTGAGCTTCTAGTCTCTCACTCCAAAGCACCGGTTTATTTGATATATTACAGAAAACGGTTATGCAATATACGGCAATGCTTTGTTAATGGTGCACTATTTTGTCCTCCCTATTACCTTATTGTCTTTATGGAATTGCTATAGTTTTGCCTGTAATGTTCTACAAACGTCTATCTATCTAGAATTTACTTCATTACGGGTATTTTGTTACTTAAAAATACAAAAAACATCAAATAAAATATGCGTTCTGCAGGGCACCTATCCCCAGGTCTGTCCTGTAAATTGCCCCGGTGGCATCACGAGCTTGTCTCCATTGAAATTGATTAGTTTAATACCACACTGTGTAACATTCCACGCAAAACGACAACATCTCCTTGGAAACACGCAGATGACGTTGGCAAATAGCTTTAATGGCCGTTTGTTCTACCCCAGACGGTGCAGACGTCCATCCGTGCCTCTGTCTTGCTGTGGTTAAGAAATAATCGCATGAGTAGGTATAATCCTTGGCTAATTAAATACTAAGCTGTTAATATGGAATTTTCCCATTACCATATCCTATAATTTGATGTCTTTGTCATGCTTAATTTCTTGCAAAAAAAAACCCAACATTTTCTAAACTTCTGCCTCATTAGATTTGCTTTATTTTTGCTGTAGCACATATGATAGACGTGCACCTGTTGCCTTGAAGAATCCAGCTCTCCATCACAGACACCCCGCTGTCAGGATGGGCCCAAATTCTCCTCTCCCAGAGCTCTTCTCCCACTGCTCAAACCCCTCCGTCTTCATTTTCATCTGCCCGTCTTCCCCCCATTCCTCCTCATTCATCTCATTCTAAGCACACACCTCCAACATCTTAGCCGCTGCTGCCGCTCTCATCTGTGGCGCTACTTTTGCAGTTCTTTTCTGCCCAATCTGGCTGCAGCCTCCACACCATTCCGATGTCTGCCCTCAGTAACTGCGTGAAGTGTAGGGAGAGGATGGATCCTGGCAGTGTCTTTATTGCCTCAGTTATTTCCATTGCATGCCCCTGTGGCTCCCTAAAAGGATGAGGAATGAGGAAGCAAAGGGCCAAATGAGATGGGTGGGTGGGCGTCGGTCAGGTTTTTAGAAATCATCCGTAGAAGAGAATACAAGGCTGCCCTCTCGGTTTGGGTCATTGAACCTTGCATTTGGGGTGCGCTGCGGTCACGTACACATGCATAAATTCCCACACACACAAAGCTGGGAAGGTACAGTAGATTTATTTATTTATTTATTTATTTTGCAGAAGGAACAGTGGATTCTATTTCAAGCTCGAGTGCCGATATAAATCAGTCAATCAGCATGGAGAGAGATAGCCTCAAATGCTTATAAATGGACAGTCACAGCGAGCCACTGTAGCACACACCAGTGAATTAGCGCGTGGCTCTTGTTTTGATAATCATTAAAAGGCTTCAGTACACCCCCAGTAAATTGGCTTAACACAGTACATCAGCTCTTGTCGGCCTGATAATGTAACCAAAGCCCGGGCTTAGCATAAATAAAACAGCGCGTGTATGTGGGGCTTTTCAGTTTGCTGGTCTGCATTATTGCTGCAATAAGCCGTGGAATAAAGTCAGAGCGCCGCCATTGGGCCGAGGAACTCCCACCGCTGCTGCAAAAGAGCCAAACTCCGACTTAACTTACAACATCACCACACACGAGCACGCCGTAATGCTTTGCTAAAGTCTAATTTGCCTGTCACGACATCGGGAGAAAGCACAAAATAGTGCACAATAAAGCGAGGGAATGGGATCTATAAAGTAAACGGTTAGAGATAGAGGCCAAAAGGAGGCGAAGGGAGGAGGGCTGCCACATCCTGGGTCTGACGAGGGCTTTGTAGCCAAGTGACACATGTTCAAACTGCACAACAAAGTTTTCCTCTTCTTATTTTTTTTTTCCATTTGAGCTAAAGCTTCAGTAAGGAAGTGGGGGAGGGTCTGTGGAATATGCTGACACAGGCTAATGAGAACAAGGCTGAGCAGACAGTCAGATACAGAGGAGGCGAGCTGTGGACTGGAGGGCAGAGGCAGTACAGTAGTTGTAGTTTTCCATGGAGTCTGGAAAGAATTGATGGGGTTTTATAGTCACATGACCAGCCACGTAATCCTCGACTCAGAACAGTGGTCTAGATTTTCTAAAACATGAATCGCAGCTCTGACGTGGCACACATTTATAAATCATCCAGTTCAGCATGTTGTGCTTATTTATTCCTGCTTAAAATGCTCAGTTTGACCAAGTCTATCACTGCAAATCTTGTAAGGGGCAACGTTAGCTCAGTTGGTGGAGCGTTTATCCACTGATCCGAAGGTTGGCATTTTGAATCCCCCTCTCGACGTAAACATCATCGGCTGAGCGGTCAGATCCACTGACCCACAAGTTGACGGCGCGATTCCAGCTCTCACAGATGAATGCTGTTGTTGTGTCCTCGGGCAAGACACTTAACCCACCTCGCCCTCGGTGTCTGCGTACACTGGTGTATGAATGTGTGTGTGAACGGGTGAGCGGTTCCTTGATGTAAAGCGCTTTGAGTGTCTTGAAGGTGGAAAAGCGCTATATAAAAACGTGACCATTTACCATTAATTATAGATTTAAAACAGCCAAAATTTAGATACAAACCCTTTAAAGAAACCCTTACCTAAAGTCTGATTTAACTAATACAGACCTGATATCAGTATGGACTGTGTGGTCATAAAAGTTTGAAGACGATTTCCAACACTGGCACTGTTTGTGTATGAAGCCTGTGTACTTATATCAGTTAAAAGAATACCTTGCAGAATTAATCGCTGCAGTGAATAAACAGGAAGTGATGCTTTTCGTATCAGAAGTGGCCAGAGGAGGATTAAGCTTGTCCAAGGTCGAATGTTGACACTTGCCTATTAATTGCCAGGGGCTGGTTTGGCCTCCAATCTGCTTTCAGTTCAAACAGCACTTTAAGAGATTACAAAGACACAGCTAGAATACCTATTACCTTTTTAGCAGCAGGACTGTGTCTCTCTGTCAACAAGTTCATAGAGTGTGTCTGCACAGCTCAAAAGCAAATATTGAAGAAACCCAAATAGCATACCGGGAAATCCATTCACCGGGGGCTTTGCGGAAAAAAACAAAAGATGAAGAACATGCAAAACACATACTACAGCGAACGGCAGACTGAATCGATATGAACAAGTCTCCATCTGTGCCCAGACTCTCACGGCCACGCAAACAGACACCCCGAGTTTATCGCCAAATCAATATCACCGATGAGTGCTGTATATCGCTGCTGTAAACTCATCCATATGCCTGTCTTTTTATCTGCTCTATTAACTCAACCGGGGACCGAAATGTAACGGAACCTCCATAGCCTGTATCCGAACACCCAGAACAAACGTTTTTGTGCGCGCGTTAGAAAGCTCCCATTTTACAAATCAATATTCATGCATTTTCACGAAACAGAACGCGTCCTAAAAGTAGCTGGATATAGGCGCTGTCACAAGTGGCTAGCTTCCCAGACTGGAAAGCCGATCGGAGTGCAAATTCAAATCAGTCCCGTGACACAAGTTTTTATGTTAATCAAATCAAGTCGGGACACCGGGAGTTCAGGAGAAGGGTGGCAGCTCATGATGGCGGCTTTAATGAAATCGTCCGCTCATTAACATAGGGCCGAGACAGTAGTGCTTTGGAGCTTGTTATCCCCCTGGATATCCTCCGTGGAAATGGCTGTAATTGGTTTCAGCATTAAAAACATTTGCAGTAGTTTGAGTAGGTGTTAGAGCAGGTTTGTTTTAGGGCTGTGCGATCAGTGGCACTGTCGGGGTTGGACGTATTTTCTTAATAGCCTGTGCATTTACCTGCAAGTGGGTGGAATTCTGTACCACTCGTAGGTAAAACACTGAAACACACTGTACTATTACTACTACTGCTACTACTACTGCTGCTGCTACTGCTGCTACTACTACTACTACTCCTACTACTACTACTACTGCTGCTGCTGCTGCTACTACTACTACTACTCCTACTACTACTACTACTGCTGCTGCTGCTGCTACTACTACTACTACTCCTACTACTACTACTACTGCTGCTGCTGCTGCTACTACTACTACTACTCCTACTACTACTACTACTGCTGCTGCTGCTGCTACTACTACTACTACTCCTACTACTACTACTACTGCTGCTGCTGCTGCTACTACTACTACTACTCCTACTACTACTACTACTGCTGCTGCTGCTGCTACTACTACTACTACTCCTACTACTACTACTACTGCTGCTGCTGCTGCTACTACTACTACTACTCCTACTACTACTACTACTGCTGCTGCTGCTGCTACTACTACTACTACTCCTACTACTACTACTACTGCTGCTGCTGCTGCTACTACTACTACTACTCCTACTACTACTACTACTGCTGCTGCTGCTGCTACTACTACTACTACTCCTACTACTACTACTACTGCTGCTGCTGCTGCTACTACTACTACTACTCCTACTACTACTACTACTGCTGCTGCTGCTGCTACTACTACTACTACTACTACTGCTACTACTACTACGACTTGTATTACTATCCCTAGTTGAGCTGGGTCATAGCAGCTACTAAATTTCTATGATCCTAGCCCAGAGTAACCCAATAAAAAAAAAGTGTCTCACAGTTGACTCTAGACTGCTACTACTACTATGAACACTACTACTACTACCACCAATACGAACACTACTGCTACTACTTCTTTCTCTTAATGTTTACTTTTATGAATACTAACTTCAGGCTGCACACAAACAGCAGATAAACATTTGTAACTTGCAAGTTAGCACCGCTAATAAAGACGAAACATGCTTTTCACGCAAAAGGTTACTGAAAAATTAAAGGTCAAAATGTCTGAAAATTACAACAACTTTAACAATTGTAGCTCTATATAAAATAAAACATGTTATTTCTGCCCGTAACATTCCACATACTGTAGCGATCATTGGCCTTTCCTTACAGACTAGATCTTATGATTACCGTATGATTACTTTTGTACCTGACTCTCCTGGGTTGAGAACTTACACTGTTTTTATTCCTCGTAAAAGCAGAGCTCCTGACAAGAGGGGGAAAGAGCCTGAGGCAGCCTAAGCCGCAAAGCTGATCAAATGAGCGCCGCCGCACCTCCAAGTGCTTTGTATTTAATTTATCGAAAAGGTGGAGGAAAGAAATGTAGATACAATAGACTCCCTTGGCCTTTTGATCTCGGATACCTTTGACAACATGTTGAGCTTTCCGGGAACAGTACAATCCAATCTGCTTTGGGCTTTATGAATACTTCACAGACTATGAAGTATGCAGCTGTTAAAGTTAAAACTTTGACTGATGGGTACTTATAGAAAAAGTGTAGAAAAAGCAGCGAAAGTAACTATCCGACAGATCTACGTTCCCTGCCTCGTGCGTATAACTCCAGTGGACAGCATTGTTGCAAAGCATTTGGGTTAATGAATGGGGTTGAATTAGGAGCAACAAACAAAACAGATGGTTAAACACTCCGAAGCCCAAAGCTGTCTTTTGTTAGCAATCTGTCCGAATTATAGATGAAGACATAGACATCGGCATCAGTCCAATTAAGTTATCTTGCAACAACCTCAATACTGATGATTTGGGGTTGGCTCGCTAACTAAAAATCTGGCCCAAACACTAACGATCGCTTCAGGTAATGCAGCTGAGGTGGGATAGAAGGATGAGATGGTTCTTCTGATGGAGGAGTGTGTTCTGTTGGCGTGGCCTAGAAGAAATTAATGTTCTGTGCTGCTTGGAGGTGATGCGTGGAGAAGGTGTAGAGGTGGTGAAAAGGCAAGATGAAGATATGCCCGAGTTTCAGTGGGCGAGATTGATAAACTAATTAACCAATTGAAAAATCCATGGCCCTTCACATGTCAAATCAAAAATGGCATTGATAATGAGTGTGAAGAAATACACAGTGACAGTGACAGTGCGAAGAGATGAGGTGCTAAGTAAGCTAGTGCCCTCTGCTAACACTGGCACTTCAGATCAAATTAATGGCGACGCGTGAACCTTTGTGTTCTAACATGTTCAGAGGTGTCGTCCAGAAGTCATTCATGGAAGAGTGAGGGATACCAAAGCACCCTCCTCTTTGTATGGCCTGGCCTGTGAGAAATGGATGTTTTATGCTGCTTGGAGATGATTGGTGGATGATGGGTGGAGGTTTAGAGGTGGTGAAAAGGTAACATGAAGCTATGCCCGAATTTCAGTGGACGGGATTGATAAACGAATTGACCAATCGAAAAATGCATGGCCCTTCACATGTCAAATCAAAAATGGCGTTGATTGTGAGTATGAAGAAATACACAGTGACAGTGACAGTGCAGAGAGATGGGGTGCAAAGTAAGCTAGTTCCCTCTGGTAACACTGGCACTTCAGATCAAATTAACGGCGATGCAAGAACTTGGGTTGTACTTTTGTGTTTTAACATGTTCAGAGGTTTTATCCAGAAGTCATTCATGGAAGAGTGAGGGATACCAAAACATCCTCCTCTTTGTATGGAGTGGCCTATGAGAAAAGCATGTTCTGTGCTGTTTGGAGATGATCGGTGGATGATGGGTGGAGGTTTAGAGGTGGTGAAAAGGCAAGATGACGCTGTGCCCGTGTTTCAGTGCACAGGATTGACAGACGAATTAACCAATCGAAATTTGCAGCGCCCTTTCCAAATCAAAAACGGCATTGATTCTGAGTATGAAGAAATACACGCTGACAGCGACGGTGCAGAGAGATGGGGTTGTACTTTTGTGTTCTAACATGTTCAGAGGTGTCGTCCAGAAGTCATTCATGAAAGAGTGAGGGATACCAAAGCATCATCCTCTTTGTATCGGTAAAGATCAAGGGATTTGAAAAGGATCTCTAGATAAACAGTCTACGCTTTGTAACGATGCCTGACAGTGTTATCTCTGTCTAATAACTAATACGTTAAGACAGTATGACATTTTTGCAGCTTTCATTCCTCTTTACATAATTATTAAGAGTGCTTATACACGAGGAGGCGGTGTAGCTCTGCTGTTTAAACCTGAAAAACTACCAAATCACGAGAAAGACAGAGCCATTTAAACGTAGACTGATTATTGGGTAGCAGTTGTGAATTTCAAATAAGAAAGAGTTAGCTGAGTGAAATTAGATTTGCTGAAGATGAAAGGAATTATTCTTCATTTAGACTTCGTTGTACGCCAACATCTCTGCTGCGTAATAGTGGGGAAACGGTAGCGATTTGCCAGAAACAGTCAATCAACCAATATTGTGCAATACTTTGGGAACATGTGTTTGAGTTTTAGAGTATCACTGAACAAATGAATGACATGCAACGCAACTACTGTAATTCTATATCTTATAACTTTAAAACTGTCACCCACGGGAGAATGAACTTGTTCTACGGAGCATCTTTGATTCTGCTAATTACCGAGCACCTCAACATAACCTCACTCCTCCTCTTCTTCAAACCTGACAGGTGGTATTTTCTATTTCTAGCGCAGTCTCGCTTTCAGGCCTGTTAGCCATGCCTGAATTTCTTCCCCTATTGTTCTAGTCATTAGACCGTCTCCTGGGGATTCACACCGACCCTTCCACTATCCAATATGTGTGCTATCATCTCCGGATATCAATGATTGTGCAGAAAAGAAGGAGGAGAGCAAACATAGAGGAGTCAGGAGTTATACTGCGAAAAAAGAGACTGTTCCACATCAAGTCTTAAGCTGATCGATTCGCTCCCTAACAGGGCCTAGTTGCATTGATCGGCGTGTAAAGTAGGCGCGTAGCCGGAGTGCGCGATGAGGGCCACACAGCACTGCAACATGGGCGAAGTCTTACACGATGGCTATTTACACGCCTGCGCTTAATTCGGACAGTTTTGTTTTTGTCACGCTTTTAAACAGCACGGCCGCCTTCACGTGTACAGTGCACGCTTCCAGATTGAGTGAGTAAATAAATTGCTACGCCACAAGGGATTCTGCGCAACAGTGGAGGCCTGTTATGGCTTCGTTTTTTTTATCAAGAGACTGATTTGTGGCTGATGTTCCAGGGAGGTCTTTCAAGTGCTGTTCTGGGATTTGTACTGTAAAAAAAATGCAAAACTTCTGTAGTGATTAACTGTTGTATGACTTATTGATTAAAACTTGTTACATTTCTATATTATATTGTAAGGAAACACGCCGATTTTCTTCCGGTTGTTTATTTTCTGAACACACGGGCTACTGTAGGCTGTAACCCACGCCAAAACAAGAGCAAAACAACAGCAGTCTCAACTCTTAGAGCCAATCTTCAAAACTGGTCAGCAGCTGACGAATAGAACCTTCACATCCTCGTCGGCATAGCAGCCAAGTGTCACATACAAAAGCAGTTACGTTAACAACAACACATAAACAGGAACAAGAACAAAAGGTGTTAACTCTGAGCTAAACATTATTATTATTATTAATACAACTACTACTACTGCTACTACTACTTCTACTACTACTACTACTACTATCACTACTTGGTGGGGCATGGTGGTACGGACAAGATAAATTTACATTTATTGATGCCAACCATAACACAGAGAGAATGAGGTCACAACATATTACAACTCACAATTCTCAATACAATATTCACACCGCCCAAAATATGATGCTTTTCGCAATGAATATTTATGTTATCCTGTATTCAATATAAAGCTCATGTTGTCATACAATTCAAACCTAATAATGGAGTGAAGAGAACATCGTCAGTGGTAAAATATTTAATATAATAATCCCAAGTCAGATATATACCACTGTCTAGATTGTGCTCCACCTTCAAGGCCCATAGTTACTGAAACTTGAATGTGTATTATTTATTCAGTCTTTACCATAGACTTAGGACATAGCTAGCAAGTAGGAAGTGATCATGGGCGCGCTTCCGGCTCCATCCACTCTGTAATTGCTGCAATGAGCCTCGTCATTTTAGTCTTAACATGTTCGTATTACCTCCCTCTACATGATCCTGGTGTTTTTCACGATTTTGTCCGTGATTCGAGATATGAACATTAGTAACAGACAAATCAGGCGCCTTCTTTCCCCGAGGTCACTCTTGCTAGCATCAGTTGGATAGCGCCCGCTCTCTCCAAAAACAGCGGTGTGGATGGGAAGGGGCGTTACCTTCAACGGCCTCACCCCATATTGGCTCTTTTGGTTGCTATGATACTCGCGGTCGGAATTCCAAATATGGAACTGTGCCCCAAATTCACCCCTATAACTGCTGGCATCGGTGAGCTTCATTTGACTGGAGCCAAACACTATGGGTGACGTCACACTCACTTAGTCCACTTCTTTAATATAGATATGGTTCTTACTCTGTGCTGGTAAGATACTGTTGTTGCCACAGTCTTACTCTGTGCTGGTAAGTTACTGTTGTTGCCACAGCTGCCCTGGGCTAGACTGACGAAACCGAGGCTGCCAGTCTGTACCACCAGCCCCTCCGACCAGCACCAACACTCTCACACAAGCACCACATTCAAACAAGTGCCTCGCCTAAGGTCTAACAGTGCTAACCAGGCCCAACCCTGCTTAGCTTCAGACGAGATCAGGCTTTGACCAGGAGGTTTTGGCTTTAATCTGCACCTATAGGTCCTTATAGGTCCTTGATGCTGCTTATTTGAAGGTATTCTCATGCTTTACCGTCTCATACAAGCTGAAAGTAGAAGAAATAAACTGGTAGAATAAAGCGTAAGTGCATGTGTGGATAAGCAGGTGTTATAAAGGTAGGAAGAGAAAAAAGAATGCAGGTTAGGTCTCTAAAGATTACAGCGTGAAGGTGGTCTAGGCAGCGCGGCTAATTATCCATGACATTACTGAATAAGCTGTTCTGCTCGCTACATTTTATTAAAAAGGAGCAAGAGGCTGCGTGCCTTAATTCATTATTCATTGATTTTAATGGATATTTCACTGTGGAAAAGACAGGAGGGAGGAAAGGAAGCTGTCCACTTTCTGAGACTCAAATAAAACCAGAGATGATGGACTCATGGCCGTTGAAGTTACTATTTGGTCGTTTTTTGGGCTCAGTACAACCATTAAAACTATTATAAGTTAGGGAAGGCAAGTTATTTGTATAGCACAGTTTGTACACAAAGTATCTCAAAGTGGTTTACAGAATAAGAAAGACATTAGAATCACAATGCAAACAAATCAATACGTAAATAGTCATTATAAAATTAACATAATCATGTGCACAGCTAAACAGCTAAACAGTTATATGAAGAGTTGGGCTATTTTATATTCTTATGAGATATTTTGAATTTTTGAGGGAAAATATGAAATCAGAATATCATGGTACACTTTGTAATAGCTAAGAAATAGACCCGATTTATACCACTGACTGATTGTACAGGCTCAAGATAATATTTTTGACAGAGAAAGGATTTATGCAGTTGAACCATAATTATACTTAAAAACAAATTGGCACTAACAATGTAAACATCAGCATTGGGAAGTAGCATCAGTTTTATTGTAATTTTAACTGTCAATCTGATCATTTTCATAAATGTTCTCTTATATTGTGATCTAAAATTCTTCACTATTTCCTTGGGAACAGCTTTTTCTTACAGTTTTAATTACATCCACATTTCAGAAGACTCACAGTTAGCCACTCTCAGAATCACAATTACTGTTATTCATCACCATTGGCAAATTATTTTCGTTTTAGACATGCAGCCGACCAGAAGCAAAAAAAAAATAGTTGTCAAAAATAAAGTGATTAAAAACTATGGAAGCCCATTTCCGACAGTAAAAAAAAACCTCACAGGAAGTTATGAGTTTAAAAGTCATAATTACGAGTTCAAAAGTCATAATTACGAGATTAAAAGCTATAATTATGAATTTAAAAGCTATAATTACGAATTTAAAAGCCATAATTATGAATTTAAAAGCTATAATTGCGAGTTTAAAAGTCAGAATGACGAGTTTAAAAGCTATAGTTATAAATTTAAAAGCCATAATTATGAGTTTAAAAGCCATAATGATGAGTTTAAAAGCCATAATTATGAGTTTAAAAGCTATAATTACGAGTTAAAAATTCAGAATTACGAGTTTAAAAGCCATAATGCTGAGTTTAAAAGCCTTTATTTGCCTAAATCTACCTTTATTTGCTTAAATCAAAGCCTAAATCTGTCAACTGGACAGATTTAGGCTTTGTCTTTTGCTATAGAATTTAAAAGCCATAATTACGAGTTTAAAATTCAGAATTACGAGTTTAAAAGCCATAATAACGAGTTTAAAAGCCTAATGACGAGTTTAAAAGCCTTTAATTTGCCAAATCTACCTTTATTTGCTTAAATCAGCCTAAATCTGTCCAGTTGACAGATTTACGCTTCGTCTTTTGCTATAGAATTTAAAAGCCATAATTACGAGTTTAAAATTCAGAATTACGAGTTTAAAAGCCATAATAACGAGTTTAAAAGCCATAATGAGGAGGTTAAAAGTCATACTTACGAGTTTTACACTCATAGTTATGGTCGTGATTCAGATGCAGTTGCGATTCAGAGGCGGTCACAAGGAGGGTGGTCGCAATTCAGAGGGAGGCTCAAAGACGCAATAAATATGTATATTTTGACAAATAAACCCCTGGTAGTGAAGTGAATATTGTAGAAGGACAATAGATGACAAATAAACCCCTGGTAAAATAAACTTCAACTTCATAACTTGAGAAGAGAAAAAGAGAAAATGAAGTGAATATTGTAGAAGGACAATAGAATACATTTTTGAGTACCAAATATACTCATTGACGTTATCATACCCTCATCACGGGACTGACAGGAGCAATAAGTTACAAAATTCCTACTATCACTTGAGTGTGACAGAAGCTCGGCAGGAAGCAGGTATGTGGGATTACAGCTGATACTTTTGACATGCAGGTGAAATCTCGGAGCATATTGTGTAGCTCTCCTCAGGCCCCCGAGGCGATCCACTCTCACAAATAACTTTAAACAGTAAAAAAAAAAACACAAGTACAGTCTCTGGAGCCAAGAGTTTGAAGGAAACATACTCTTAAGAAGGGTTTTTGTTCTGAACGTGCGTTGTCTCAGACCTCCAGCTGCGAGAGCGGAAGTTCTAATCCCTTCATTTGTTCTGTTTCCTCTGCTCTCCCCAACCACAGGCGCACATGGTAGTTCAGATTCTGATCTATTACACAACACAGGGTACAATCTATGTAAAGACCCCTGACTTTGCAGAGCGGGGTGAAAATATAATGTCATCAAAAATATGCATATGTAGCACCATCGTAGTTGAAGTAGTTTGAAGGCAGTTTACAATTGGTTAAATATGATGAAAGTGCGCTAAAAACCTTGACCGTATTGCCTAGAGATGAGGCGCTCCTTAATTTGATCTGATTTCGATTCAGATTAGATTGTGTATGTTGGCATCACATAGGCGTATTGTGTTAACTGTACTGTTTTAACAATAAACACATATCATCAATTCTCATTACAAACAACCTGTCAATTCCAAAGCCCTCGGTGCTATCCATAAGAGGCTTTATAGCAGTGTTATTGTATCATTGAGTACATAGAGATGCATACTCCGTGCGAATCCCTGCTGCACGGTGAGCTGGGGGAGCAGATGTTCTGCTGCGTCTCAGGGATGCCAGCGTGAATTAGAGAGAGCTGCTCTGCCTCCTCTAAATGTTTCATGATGTTTACCAGGCTGTTTGTTCAGAGAGCGCATCCACAGAAGGCCACTCCCACTGGCACCCATGGGGGCTGGGGGTGAGTGGGATGATGGGGGTGATGGGGGTGACGGGTGATGGGGGAGGTCTGAAGAGGGGAAGGTTACACCCCTTTAAAGCAGCATTTTATTCTATTCTAATGAAAGGTAACAGAAGCTGTCGTTTCCTAAAAAAGCATTGCCTCTAAATATAGTAAATTATGAATTAAGAAGCAGCAAAGAAATAAACCCTTTAGCGCCAGTATCATATCTGTGACATACCATTCACCAACTGCCAACTAAACTCGGTAGCAAATCATCATGTTCTTACAGCCCACCACTTTTCACACAATTTTGGATCTTCATGTATGTTTACAAACCAAAGAGGTAGAGCACAAGATGCTTTTTTTACAAAACACTATATAACTAAATGAGTGCTATTCTCACCCACAGTGTAAACATATATACCTCGTCAAGTGTACATGAAACCCATCACACAACATACTTCACATGTGTTTTGATTATTAAATGAGTCGGAACAAAACTACATTTATACACATAAATACATTATAGTCTGGGTCTATGAACAGTGGTTCGCTGAATGTGATCGATAGATGTGTGGCTTCAGCAGCAGACACAGGGATGGGCGTGCGCACATGCACAATAGCGGCTTGTCATGTATAGAATGTATAGAACCATTCACGGTGAAGGGCCTTGTAGACTCACTCTCATCAAATAACATAAGCCACGGTTATTGATCAAGTTTTCATTATGAAAACGACATGGCAAACGGCCAAGTGTTAGAGCTACATAGACATAGATTAACAGTGCTTATGTTACAAGGAAGGTCAGAAAGTCCACTGTGTAGAGGAAATCTGCTCCTGGCAACTATAGGCAACTTTGAAGTAGTTATACTAATAATACACATCTAGTGAAATGCAAAAACCATTATGATGCTCGTTAAAGGGGCACATCTATATCCGACTGTAGCGCCATGCAGTCAGGTAGCTTGATGAATATTGATCTGGACATTTTAGTATCTCAGGAGGCCGTTGATGGGTTTCAGCTGTTAATAAAATAAATAACAAGCGCACCAGAGGGGAACCATGAGACTACCCCACACGACGGGTACATCAGAGCGACAGCACAGTGATTTTGGAATATGTTCAGAGAGATGAGTTAGAGAAGGTTTGATATAGAGATATAGAGTCAGGAGGTTTCACATTCCATTTCCACTGTTGAATTATTTCACTCATCTTATTAATCCAAACCCGCAGTCAAATATCCAGCTCATAGTTGATCATGTCCTGCAGCTCACGAACATCAAGGGAAGTAGACTTGGCAAAACAGAGTGTCCGCCCTCCCTCTAATAATAAAGACTGGTAAGGAGGGCATTAGTATTCTAGCCTATAGCCTTATCTCTCTTACTCTTCCTCCTTCTGTTCTTAAACTGCAATGTTGGCTAAATATTTCCTCTATAACTTGCCATTTTTCATCTTTAAACAACCCACCCCCACAACCTCACCTTCCTCCGTCTCTCTCTCCTTCTTTTTATTTGCTGCACTCCTAAGACGCTGTTTAAGACGATAATTGACATTCCCCGACAAGATCAGTGCTGACCTGGAAGCGAGCGGGGGGAGCGTTTAGTCGGTGGCGCGCCAAACAATGGCCCCCGCTGTTCCGCTGGTAATTACACCCGGGGCACGAATCGGGCTGCTGCTTATTGAATTCATATCAAATAAAAACTCCCTCTCTTTTGGATAGGAGAAAGAAGTGCTTATAGGACCATTTGCTAGGATAGAAAGCCCTAGCTGCTTCTTCCCCAACCACCATTTTTCCTAATTTACTTATTCTGTCACATCGCTTCCTCGCTTGATCTGGTACTTCCTTTTGCTCTCATTGGAAGTCTGCTTGCCCTCTCCGCGTTGTCTTTTTCTTATCTCCTGGTCAAACCTCAAGAGTTTCTTTCATGGGATTCTTTGGCTGCTCAAAAAGCCATCCATGTTTCTCCAGAGTACCACGCTCTTTTCTTTCTAACTCTGCCGCCTCTGTATATGTCGGCTATTTTCCCTTCCAAAACCACTCGTTTCATTTGTCCTTGTTTAACCCCTGGCTTAGCTTCTGTGTTGTGAGTTTGAATAAGCCATTTCCTGTTTTTTATTCACTAAACTCAACCATCTTGTTATTTTTTTTTTCTTTTTTTCGTATTCAGAGGTTTTTGTGAGTGCAAGATACCACATGACGCGTCGCTTGGCTTCAGATATGTAATGCACTGCAGTGGCTTTTCATTTCCTCTCCCGGCCACATGGGGGAGACATAACCATACACTAATGCACCCACCCTCCAATGCAGATCATCTTGCTGTGCACTTTTCCTGCAGTTCCCCGGTCGCCAAGTCCTCCCATGGGGTCTTGCCTTTATTTTTTCTCTTCTTTTTCTTGTTCTATCCATCTTTCCATTATACCCCCCACCCTTCCCCCAGCAGCACTCACCCCACACTCCTTAAATCAGCTGCGATAAAAACAGATGCCGGATTGAAATGTCACAAGCGTATCTCAAACTGCCAAGACATTAACCTGTTCACCCTTAGGTGCCTTGCTTTTCTCCAAAGGGGCGGGGGGAGAGGATTGGGCGGTGGAGGAGGGTGCAGTGGGGCGAGAGGCTGAGGAACTGGCGGAGACTGAGGAGTACTGGCATTGATTAAGCACCCTGGGTTACAAAGTGAAGGCTGATATACAGGCTACGACGTGAGGGAGGGGTCGCACAGGTGGACCAAAGGGTACAGCAAGACGAGAGGTGGGTGAAAGGGGGTAGAAAGGCATCGATTAATATTGAGGCTGTTGAATAATAATTGATCTATCGATTCTGTGAACTTAACCGGAAACTACCTTAAATGTCTCCATTTCATTCTTCAGTGATCCATACCGCCCTTCGGCATTATTTCTGCTTTGACCTTAAGCTCCTCACACCCACTTTCATAAATATAGGTCAGGTGGAGCTCGACAGTGACCGCCCACCCCGCGGTTCCAGAACAATATTTCCCATTCATTTTTAGAAAAAATGTATATTAAGATGTTGAAATCTTGCTCGGGGATAATTAGCTACGGGGTAACTAATGACCACAAGACGTATAATAAGACGTATTTAAAATCTGTTTCTGAAACTTTATAAACCAGGAAGTTATTAAAACATTTAGCAGAATCTTGCATTTTAAACGGACTTTTTGGACTTAAAACAACTGCCTCATGAATATTAGTTAGCGCATAGCTGGTTAGCCTCTGCGACTCTTAAGATTTGAATTATTCGAAAAGTCTATGGGAAAAATCAATGGAAAATTGACTTTTGTCACTATTGAGCTCCATTAGCATTTTCCCTCTTGATACTTTAAGGTGGATGGTAAAAGATAACATTTTTGGGATATTACTATTTTGTACTGCTTTAAGGTGAGTAATGGACCATATTTCAAGTGATTTTGTGATCTCAAAGTATAAGGGCTACATGCCATTACAGCTATTAGCAAATACAACATTACCATGAGAAAGTCCAAACTTACCAAGTTCATAATATCACACTTTATTTCTCAATATTAAAAAAGCTCTTTGACGCTGTAAATCATGAAGTTCTACTGATAAAACTCTGGGGTTTTAAAATAGGTTGAGTCGTAAATGCCGAATAGGTCACAATCTGTAAGGATCACTCACCCTGTTTTTGTCTTAATACGGGAGTCCCCCAAGGTTCAATATTGGGGCCTTTATTATTTCGTTTTAAATAACTGGTCTGTTCAAATATTTACACTCAAATGCATATGATGGTCCTTTACCTTTTCCTTTTACAGTCCTTTACACTTACAGCAGGTCAGTGACAAACTGACACACTCAATGGTCCATGTTACAGCCTCGTTAGAAGAATGTTTCTTATAACTTAATGTACCAAAAACCATTGCAATGTTTTTTTACTCGGTCTAATAATCTTAATGGTGAACCTGACGTCCTTGTGGCAGAGGAAAGGACCAAAGTTGTGCCTGAATATAAATATTTAGTGGTTTGGCTCGACAACACTTTCACATATAAAACACAATTTGAGTCAAGTTGAGGCTTTAAAATTTCGCTTATAAGGCCACAACTATCAATACAGGCAGCTAAAGTTCTCATGGATGCTGTGATATTGTCATTTTTGAAATATTGCCTTACTACATGGTCCACTGCAAACCCAACTACACTTAAACCATCAGAGTCCCTCTTTAAGCAAACTATAAAAGTACTTGACTGAAAACCACAACGATACTGTGCCGTCCTACAAAAAATATAAACTTTTTAATTGGCAAAACATGATTAAATATGTAAACTTGTAAATGTAAGATGTGCTGCTGTTGGAAACACCAGGGGGCCAGTCAGAAGAGACCGTGTTGAGGAGAAGTGTGTTTGGGCAGGTCTCCTCCTCAGTGAGAGCGGAACAGGAGTGGAACTGAACCTGTGATCACCAGGGAAATGGCCACGTGCAACACATTTAAAATACATCTGAGAAAGTGTTTTTTTAATGATCAAACCTGTCAGCATTCTCTGTAATGTTCCTTTTAATTCTCTCTGAACCATAGAGATATAATGCCATGTTTGCCTTGTTATGTTTTTTTGTTGTTTTTTTTATTTTACGATGTCTTTTATTGTATATATCTGTATATATCTGTGTATTCTAACATTGCCTTTGTTTTTTAAGGTGACTTTTTAACATCTGCCCAGGGACAGCAGATGGGAAATAGCTGTTTAGGCTAATTCTGGTGCATTTGCAGAAAGGTTTATTAATGTGCATTGCCCCTGTTAAATAAACTAATGAACAAAAAAATATAAAGGAAGGTCTTATGTTTTCATGTGAATGTTTTTAATCAGAACTGACTGATCACCAACAATATGCTTTTGTGATATGTGAACTTTAATATGAACTGCCTTTCCAGTGAAAAGAGACCTTCAGGACAGGGCACTTAATACAATTATTGTTGCTTTTGTGCTCAGTGTTTCCATGGACACTCAAAAACACGGCTGCAGGTAATCACTCATTCCGCTCTGAACCAATTTCATGGAACCGATACCTGATCCAGCTAATTTTCCTGGACCGGAGCCAATATTCTATACCAGTGGGCGGGTCCCTAATTTCTGTAACATCAATCTGCTCAGGGACTACATGTATAAATTAGTATTCATACTATAACCTGACACCAGCATCTTTGCTTTGACTTGACTTGTCTTGGTTAATGACTCGTCGTGTGCTGTCCCTGCGCAAATAAAATAATACCATACCATACCCAGCAATTTAACACAGGAAAAACACGGCTGGACAATCGGTCGAGGTAGTTCAGATCGGCTCAAACACAACACAGTCTGCACAGGGCTGCATGGATACAACGGGGTGGGGGGTGATTTGGTTGATAATAGTTTGATAAATCCCGCGCCCGCTCTCGATGCCTGTCATAAATCTTTCATTGTTGCTCTTGTCTCCACCATCTCTCTTCTTCTCTTATTTATTTATTTGTTCTCTCACTCCTCTCTGCAGCCATTCCATCAGCTGCCAGCGATGCTAGGCCAACAATAGCATGCACAAGAAATGACTGCAGACCACAGGGGTAGATCTGGAAAAACAATAGCCGCAAGATCGTCAACACGGTCAAAGTGCATGGTTTCAGAATCAGCTGAACCTTCGGGAGTGGATGCAAGGACATGCAGAGGTAAATAAATGACGTTTTGTTATCTGGATTACCGGGGTTAATTGAAAAGAAATTGCCAGAATTTGCATTTAAAAAGGGCGAATGCTTCAAACTACTCCGTGTTGCAATGTATTACTGATAATATGTTCAAATATGTTCACAGTGCCAATTAAATCAGGATAATGAAATAGAAAGCGCTTCAAGATTTCATTAATTACAGTGAAACATTTGAAAATATGGTGTTGCTAAATGAGAGTGGCTTTGTAAAAACTGAACGCTCAGTTGAAAGGCGTACCTCAATCGACTGTACAGAGTTATATTAGAGTTTCTTAGTTTCTTAACCTAAAAATGTGAAAAACAGAACTAGTTTATTTTAAATACTTTGCAGTGGTCCAAAGTTATTCCTCACTGACTCAATGCAATTCGAACATCCTAATTGTTCAACCCGATTGTTTATAAGCACCTTTCATTACATTTAGAGGCCAGAGCAGAGTTTGCTGTCACGGTATTGCTAACAAAACTAGCATGTTACGCGCACACTTCCTCATACTCGGACAATAAAACGCTTTATAATTGGACGTAGATGGCGCACGGCGGATTTATTTCGACCTCAAGAGATCCTTATCCAATATATTTGTGCTGGGGAAAGAAAAATTTTACTCAAAAACGCAAAAAATTCTGGTGCAGACCCTTTAACTGTTTGAAAACTGGCGAATTACCTCAAAAATGTGCGAGATTTTGGCTCGATCGTGGCCTACGTTAGCGATCTTCACTCACCCCGCCTTCCACCCCCTCCTTACCCTCGTCTTACCCTTCTGCCTAACTTTACCTATGCGTCTCTTCTCCCCTGACATGGCCATAAATCACAGACATGGAGGCTCTGTTTGCGTTGGGGGGTAAGTATATGTGCCGTATGTAAGCGCGCCGGCCGTGATGAATTAGCTGCCCTTAAATAGGCCACTCCTGACTGACACAGATGGTACCGGCATCAGCCACCCCGAGCAGGTAGCTTTGAATCAGGTAATTAGCAGGGAGAGTGGGTACAGACCGAGAAATTAATTATATACAACGGTGTGTAGAGCCAATCGCAGCTGCGGGGAGGAGAGTCGTCGTTTTCGGCTAAATGAATTATCGGCTAAATTACACGCAGTGGTCAAGACGCGATGCTTACTTTTTGTCAGAAGGTCGTCTATCACCGACCTTATTCCGGAAGTTGCCGTGGGCGCCGCCATCGTCATTCGGGTTGTATTATTTTGGGGCTGATCTTGACAGCAGATAAGTTCTATAGGGACTACAGAGCCGTTTTAAAGCCTCCAGAGAATCGGTGCGTTCTTGACTTGTTGGTGCACAAATCAACCTACTTTATATCAGATTTTAGCGGCGAAACTTTTCCCATTGACATGAGTGGGATTCTCTCTTAACCGGAAGTGCCACAAACAAAGAAAGCGTTGTTTAGTTGCATTTAGGGGCAAAAGTGGGCGGGGCGGAATAAGGGCAACAGCCTCAGTCACTCGGTTTGGTCCTGTTGGAGTCGTGGATTAATCATGGTCTAGTCCAGGTTTAGTTCCAGGTTTATTCCCGGTTTAGTAACAGTTTCAATGTGGTGTGTGTTGATAGTTACCGTATTTTCCGGACTATAAGTCGCACTTTTTTTCATAGTTTGGCCAGGGGTGCGACTTATACTCAGATGCGATTTATATGTGAAATATATGTTTTTTCTTCATTATTATGCATTTTTTGGCTGGTGCGACTTATACTCTGGAAAATACGGTAATTTCCTGATTGCGCTAAAAAAAATTGACCCAGATATTGATAATATACACAGCACTTTTCGATTCAGAGTAGCTTGTTGGATTGTTCATTTACTCCTAGCAATACTTGTAATTTTCCATATTCACCTTATTCCAGACGTTGCCGTGGGCGCCGCCGTCGTCATTTGGTTTGCATTATTTTGCGTGGAGCTGCCGATCTTGACAGCGAATAAGATCTACAAAGTCGTTTCGAAGCCTCCCAGAGAATCGGCGCGTTGTTGATTTGATTTTTATATCATATTTTACCCCTAGCAGTACTTGTAATCTTTCGTATAGCGCTAAATCTTTTACGGAACTCAAGGTGGGTGAAGTGTCCTGCCCAATGACACACTACAAACAATACAAACTGGAGAGCGAGGTTCGAACCGCCAGTTTTGCAGGATAGTACTTGGCAATACTTCACTAACGAGTGTCTCAAATGTTTTCAAAAACTTGTGCTATTCTGAAAAATCAATTATAGCAATTATAGCCTCTACTCAATAACAAACGCCACGAAAATGATATCTAGGCTTCGACTGGTGGAGTTGTTTCTAAAATTAATTAATGTGTAATAGGACTACTTTCTCAAATGTGTAGTATCAAATTCAATGTATTTTTAATAACGAAGGCAAAGTGAGACTCTCATTAAAATGCAGCCAACAAAATGAGTCTCCAGTCTTAGGACAATGGCATTTAAACCGAGACAGAAGCCTGCGGAGATTGCCTGGCTTAAGCTGCCGGTTGCCCGCCTCGGTGCCAGCCATTGTAGTCCCTCCGCTGAAAAGTGATGTTCTGTGTGTTCCAAAACACCATGACAGAATGCTCTATCGTCTCGCGTCAGCCCGCCAGACAGCCGCCTAGAAGGAAAGAGAGCGGGAATAATGTGGCCGGACCTAGGAATATGAAATGAGGAGCGAGGGGGAGATGGAGGAGGTCTGGGAATGAGGGAGGAGAGAGAAAATACATTTATCTCGGGCCATATGAATCTTCTCCATCCACGGCTCCGTCGCAGCTACCCCCGGTACGTTCATGCATAATGTTTTTCTTCATCACCAGATAAGGCGCAGTAAAAGCCGCGAGAGAGAAAAGATGGTGAGGTAAGTAAGGGGCATGAAAGGTGGCGGATGTATACGGCGGACAAAGTAATGAATATGGAGCTGTATATGGGAAAGGGTTAGGCAGCTGTGGAAAAACAGATTTTTCAACCAATGCCCTGCTTTTTACCAGCTCTTACGTAAATGCATTCAATTCAATTAATCTTTATTCTATACTCATGATCTATTTTTAAAACAGACAAGGACAATACAAGCAGTATGTACATTTACGTTTTAAAAAGACAACCGTACCACATTTTAAAGTCTGATATATCGCTGAAGTAAATATAGACGATAAACAATAATATTGAAATTAATTTATGGCACTGACACAATAATAGCGTAGGCCTGTCATTATAATTACTATAGCAACTTTTCTGTCAATATATGATACATGGAACAATATTTTTTTGGGGTCAGTATTTATCGTGTGGACTTTTTCTTTGCACTACTAGGAAATTTTGGGTTATTTTTGGCTGTAAGATTTAAGCCGTAAAAGGTTGAATTAATCATTTCTCTGACTCATTACAGATGCAAACTGAGTATTAAAGTGTTTCATTCTGCTGTTTATTTATTGCAGCTCATGTTTTTTTAAAAATATTGTAGATTTAGAATAGTTTTTGTGGTTTAAATCTGCTATTGGGTTTTTGTGTCAGTGGCATAAATTAGTTTCAATATTATCATTTATTGTTTATATTTACTTCAGCGATATATCAAACTTCAAATGTGTGATCGCGACAGACCTATCCAAGAGTAGATTTATACCAAAAAAACCCAAAAACTATCTACAATATTGTTAAAAAAAACAAAACAAAACATGAGTTGCAATAAATAAACAGCAGAATGAAACTCTTTAGTACTTAGTTTGTATCTGTAACGAGCTATAGAAGTTATTCATTCAACTTTTACGGCTTAAATCTTATCATATAATTGAAAAATAACCAAAAACATGATAAATATTGACCCCAAAATATATTGTTCCAGCTTTTATATAGTGACTGATAAGTAGATATAGTGATTATCGTGACAGACCAGAACCTCCACATCTTGGACTGAAGCGAATTGCACTGAATCTTATATTTGTGACGTTATGATTTCATTTTCTGACTTAAATTGTACATTAAAGTTCTTAGTGCAGCAGAGTGTTCACTCGAGCAGTGACAAACATCTCGGTCGCACTAGTCCATCACGGCCTCCTCAAGAGCACCTGCAAAGAGCATCCGCAACTAGCACCCGCAAAGAGCACCTGCAAAGAGCATCCGTAAAGAGCAGCCATAAAGAGCAACCATAAAGAGCACCCGCAAAGACAACCCACAAAGAGTACTTGCAAAGAGAGCCCACAAAGAGCACCTGCGAAGAGAAGCCACAAAGAGCACCTGCGAAGAGAAGCCACAAAGAGCACCTGCGAAGAGAAGCCACAAAGAGCACCCGCAAAGAGAACCCACAAAGAGCACCCGCAAGGAGCACACGGAAAGAGCAGCTGCAAAGAGCACCCACAAAGAGCACCCGTAACTAGTAGCTGCAAAGAGCACCCGTAACTAGTACCCGCAACGAGCAGC
>KN477639.1:78451-93947 GCA_000787095.1 Periophthalmodon schlosseri
GTAGTGCCCTGTCGCTCAGAGAAGGGAGAGGCAGGTGAGGCGCGGGTGAGGCGCGGGCGAGGCGGGGGCTCTCCAGCTGCTCCGGGGACGGCTTTCGCGGCGATGACCAGTGGCGTGGGTCCAATCCCATCAAACCAGAAAATAACAGAGTGCAGAATGCGAGTGTGAATGTTTGCGTTCGCTGGTTTTCATTTACACTTTTTACTGCGTTATTATCTCTAGACCAATCCAGCTACAGGTTTTCTACCTAAACACGGATTTACTCGTGTTTCACTGTTTCAGAAAAGGTCATAAATAAGGATTACGTTCAATTGTACTTCGCCTTTTGCAGTTTGCAGGAAGAGGTGGTGAGAGTTATCCAAGTAAGAGAAAAAGTATCCCAAATTCTCTTTTCTCTTACTTGGATAACTCTCGCCACCTAACTAACTAAACTACAACTTAACTAGTCATTTTAAGAGTAACTCTCCAGACATTACACCAGTTTTATAATTTAAAGTACCATATTTTCCGGAGTATAAGTCGCACTGGAGTATAAGTCGCGCCAGCCAAAAAATGCATAATAATGAAGAAAAAAACATATATTTCACATATAAATCGCATCTGAGTATAAGTCGCACCCCCAGCCAAGCTATGAAAAGAAGTGCGGCTTATAGTCCGGAAAAATACGGTACAAAAGAACAAAACAATATCTGGTATTTTCAACAGGTAGATCGAAAAATAAATACATAAATACATTGGGTTGATGGCATTTTTAGCTATTATTTACAATGGTCTTTACGTACACACTTTTAAATACTTTTGAATGTACTTTAGCGGACTACGTTGTGCTGTATGAAGCCAAAACGGTTTGAGCATTTACTCCAGAACTCATTACATAGATTTTTGTGGAGAAAGCGCACGCAAATCTACCATCGTTTTGATTCTAAACCCTGCGCTCATGCAGTCGCACTTTAAACGATGAGATAAATATTAAAAGGCCCAAATCACAAGACATAATAGGAGAGACTAGAGAGCGCAAAATAAAGAGCCCTGAACACCCTGAAGATTTTGAGAGAGGAGTGAGAGAGGAGTGAGAGAGGAGTGAGAGAACAGAACTACAGCGGGGTCTGAAGTGAGAATACGAGGAACAAAGGCTGAGAATACTGAAAGGTGGCTGCAACACGGAGTGAGGATTTCTACGACCAGGCAGCCAATATTACCGACTATGATAAAAAGATGGATCGTGGAATTTACCGCCGTCAGGTTCAGGGGAAGAGGTCAGAAGTTCACCTCGTAGTAGTGGTAGTAGTAGTAGTAGTGGCCATATCAGATCTCGGGAGCTAAGCGAGGCTGGGTCTGGGTAGTAATTGGACGATAGAGCGTTGGGCCAAGTGCCACACTGGGGCAGGAGTGGCTTTGCATACTGTCGTTGTGTCCTTAGGCAAGACATTTTACACATACTGCCTGGTATAAATGTGATATGAGCAGGAGTGCCATGAGTGATCGTGATGGTTGGAGGGTCAATGACGCAGATTAGGAGCCTCACTAGCAGAAGCAGTGGTAGCAGCAGCAGTAGCAGCAGTAGTAGTAGTAGTAGTAATAGTAGTAGTAGTAGTACTATTAGTAGTACTAGTAGTACTAGCAGTAGTAGCTGCTGCAGTAGTAGTAGTAGTAGTAGTAGTAGTAGCAGTAGCAGTAGTAGCAGTAGTAGTAGTAGTAGCAGTAGTAGTAGTAGTAGCAAGTAAAAAGCAATAGTAGTTGCAAGAGTACATTTTTTTACCATTTGAGATATTTCTCGTGTATCTGTACTTATTCGTAAGTGCACATTTTGCCATTTTTTCCTATTTTTCAATGTTAATAAGTTTCAAATATAAACAACAAAACTTAAAAGCCTTTGTGTAAGAACATGAATAATCCTCTGGATGTTTTCTGAAAACAAAGTAGAATTAACCTTTATGTAGAGCCCAGTGTTTTACACGGCAGATGCTTCCAGTGGAGCTGCTGCATGGGCACTTTTTGGTAGCTGTGTTTTCAGAGAGAATAGTTTTGAAGAGTAAGTGTAGCCGTCTGACCGACTCTCAAACTTCTGCGGTGTGTTGTGTAGATAGAAGGACTGAGCCACACACGGGTTTTGCCGTTCAGGAGAGGATTTATTATCTGTGTGAAACATAAATATATCACAATACAGACAACTCCAGGTCTCACAGTCCCACACACGTCTCCCCTCTGCTTTCCTCACGGCAACTGAGGTGTTTTTTTTGTTTTTGTTTTTTTTACAATATAACTAATTACGATGGTCTAAAAAAGGAAATTACAGTTAGAATTAGTATACAAAATAATACCCACATACCTGTGTGAAACACAAAGATATCACACTACAGCCAACTCCAGGTCTCACAGTCCCACACACGTCTGCAGAGATACAGAAAGTCCCTCAGACACATGTGAGACCACACTTATAGCACAAGTTCACTTGCTAACAGTACATTTTTCTCAGTGCTGTATTTGCATATAAAACACTAGTTCACACATCTTTTACCAACAGGAACAATGGCAAAGGCCTAAATCATGTATGAATATTATTAACACAAATTTTCTGTCAACTATTTTACACTCAGGCCACAAGAGGAAATCTACTGCTTACCTCCCCTCTGCTTTCCTCAGTGCAACTGAGGGGACCCGCGATTCCACAGGAAGTAACGGCACCGCCAAAATAAAAGCCTCTAGCAAAAACAATCCAAAATAAACTTAGGTACAATCTTATTAGCAAATAAAACAGGATTTTGGTGAAATTGACAAAACATTAAGACCACATGGGCTACATAAGTATTATTGTGAGATTTGATTATATTTTCTTTTGGATTTTTTTTCAGTCATTTACACCTGTTTTACGGGTTTTATACCTGTAGAGCACCACTGAGGACCCTAATCCTAATGAGACTTCACTATAGCAACTAATAAGTGCATGACATAAAGGTATATTCAACACTGACCCAACAAGCCCATGTTCTTCTTTGTAGGTAATTATCGATGTGATGTTAAAACCAGTTATAGCAATGTTAGTGGATTAGGTCTGCACCTTCTACAGTATTACACTGGAATTACTAAGGCTTATTCCAGCCCTCTCCAATATAACAGTTGTCACAGGAGCTCATCTGAAATGTCAGACCCATAGTGTGTGTTAAAGGGACCTCCTCTGGACTCTGAAACCTCATTAGAGCCTCCTATCTGAAACAATAACACTGCCACTTCTGACCTAATGGGGAGACCATGCTTTTACTAACTGCTGTGGAAGAATGTAGTGTGGAGATAGTCGTACACATGGGAGTGCGGTTATGAGAACGGTGCTCTTCTGTTGTGTATGTGCATCGGTTTTTCTCAATGAAAAGAAAATGCACTTATACCACTAATGCACTACTACAACTACGGCTATTTCAAATATTACGACTGTTACTGCTGCTGCTGCTACTAGTGCTGGAGGATGAACCAAGAGACATAAAATTAAATAAAGTTATGAATGGAGTGTTTAGGTCAGCGTACAACCAAAAGTACTTTTACTGACATTGTTAGAAACTTTTACTATCTTTGTTATGGGTGATTCGAGAGCGGGGTTCGAATCCCACTCTCGAATCCTGCTCTTGACATAAACATAAATGGTTAAGCAGTCACATTCACTGAGCCACAGGTTGGCGGTTCGATTCCACCTCCTACAGATGAATGCTGTCATGTGTCTTTGGGCAAGACACTTAACCCACCTCAGCCCCAGTGTCTGTGAATGTGTGCGTGAATGGGTGAGTGGTTCCTTGATATAAAGCGCTTTGGGTGCCTTGAAGGTGTGAACAAAGTAACAATCTTACTAAAAATATGTGAAAAGTAAAGCTCTGCAAAAAATGTAACACTTATATCAAAATGTTTTAGAACCCATTGTCTTAAAATATTCAAATAAGTAGTAATTTTGGTTATTCTCACCTCTTCAGTCACGGTAAAAATTGATTTTTTCAGCCCTTAAGCTTTTAAAAACCCCTATCTTCATTAAAGTCTTCTCACACCAAGAAAAAGCTATTTTAGAATAACACAGTTTAATATTTCATTATCACTAGAGTTTGCACACTGACCACGTTATTGCCGTTGTCTCCTTTCACGGCTCCACACAAATATCCAATGCATAAGTTATAAACCCACTTGTCATGTGATTACTGCGTGTCTCCTCTCTCTCCGCTCCCTCTTTTCTCTGTGTCACATCTCTAATAGCCTCTTTCTCTTACCCCAACCTCTTATTCCAGCTCTCCTCCTATCATTTTGGTTATCATTTTCTTCCCTTTGCCTCTCTATTACACCGCCTCCTCCTGTAGCCCTCCGCAGGTCTCTCCGCCCGACTCTGCGCGGGCTACCGGGGTGATGTATGGTCCCTGTCAGCGCTGGAATCAATGGGATGCCCGTTGTTTTAATTTAGCCCGGGAGCACAGCGCATCCAGATCCTCAGCGTCAGGGAAGAGCGATGGCGTTGGCCTTTCTCTCTACGTTTTTTTTAAAGTCCCCCTCTCGTCTGTCCAGACCTGCTTTGGGGGCATTGATCAACGCTTAGACCAAAACGAAGATCCAGACGTTACCAAGTGGCCCACCCCGTCGGAAGGCCGCGGAGTGGATCACCTCTCAGCTTTTCAAATGATAACATCGTCTGGGTTTGTGGTGATGACAAGTCTGCCAATCTGACTTGGTGCAAGGCTTTTTTGTAAGCAGTCAGACAAGAGCAGTGTTTCTGTTGGGTGGAACATAGTCAAGTAGTAAATAGTTGTAATAATAAATAGTTCCTAAATGGTTAAGTATTATTTGCATTGGATTTTGTGGACACTCAAAGACACTTAATATTACAGTATTTATTCACTCCCTGAGAGATAGGGTGAGGAACTCAGTCCCATGGGAGGAGCTTGGAGTAGAGCCGCTGCTCCTTCACGTCGAGAGGAGCCAGCTGAGGTGGCTTGGGCATCAATTTCGGATGCCTCTCGGTCACCTCCTTGGGGAGGTGTTCCGGGTAAGTTCCACCAAGAGAAGACCCCGGGGGAGACCCAGGACACACTTGATGGACTATGTCTCTCGGCTGGCCTGGGAACGCCTTGGGGTCCCACCGGAGGAGCTAAAGGAAGTGTCTGAAGTGAAGGAAGTCAGGGAGTCCCTGCTTAGACTGCTGCCCCCACAACTTGGCACTCCACATCTGGTCATGGTAAGATACTTCTGTAGCCAGAGCTGCCATGGGGCAGACAGACAGAAACTAGGCTGCCAGTCTTCTCCACTGGCCCCTCTGACCACCACCAGTCACTCACACATCACATTCATACTAGGCTTGGTTGGTGAAGTCTCTTACTTAAGGACACATAGGCACTGAATATAGAAAACTTCATTATTATTATTACATTTATACAATCTTCTAAGGACACAACACAGTCTAGAACGGTTCAATTGTTCAGTCACGTTTTGTTTGAAGTTCCCATTTGCTCTTTTCCCCAACAATTCCCATACGTGGAATTGAGAAGAATTCAGTGTTTTCATCCAGTTCAGATCATTCCCATGTCTTCTTCACTCTCATCTTTCACTGCATCCATACATCTCCTGATGGTTCTTCTCAAGACCTCTGCACGTCCAGCTCTGCTACTATTTTAACCCACACAAGTGCATCTGTCATGTTCCTACCTCCACCTGTCTGTTTCCCCACAATTCTTAGCGCCACCAATGCCAAGAGGCTGGCCAAGTTTTTATTGCAGCCCTGATCTGAGCCTCATAAATGCATTTCTCCCGACAGCTCCAGCTCTGCTCCTGTCTCGTATAATTTTCCCCTGTTTCGTCATGCCTTCTTCTTGACCACCTATCATTAATACAAATCAGTTCAGCTTGGGCTCCCCAGTGCGGCAGCTGAGCGAAAGCTGTCATGCAGAGCTCACTTCATTCAAGGCTAAAGTAATTAAAGTGGTTGCTCTGAAACAAAAGGCAGCATAGAAAAAAGGACTGAAAGAAAGACGTGCGCAGTAAAACGCAGAGGCAATCAGAGGTGGGATTCACTACAATAGAGCTCCTAATGAGGAATCTGCTGGAGGTCAGGCAGTATATAGGACGACTGTGCATACAGAGCAAGACTATTCAGTGATGAAGTCAGATTCAAATAAAACTAGCAACTTTTTTACACCTGAAATGTTCATATTTCCTATTGTGAATGAAATAGGTTTTGAAAAAGACTTTTGTAATTTATAATCCATCCAGGAGTCACCGGGATTTCACAGTATTTAATTTTAGTGTTACGGTTATTTCGATTTTAAGATTATTCACGATTATTGACGTCATGGCCAAGCTGCGGCGATATCCTCAGTTCACTTTCATTCGCAGTGCCAAATGACAAGCTTCATGAAATCAAACTTTTTATTTTTATTTCGGAATTTACATATTTACATACATTATTTATATGGAGTACATTATCAAGACCATACATTTTCAATATTGAAAAAAATGTAGGAACTGAGGCATTTGAAATAAATAAATATGCATAACATAGTAAAGACCTGCATAAATAACATAAAACAGAAATAATTAACTGAATTATAAGAGGTTAATTTGACAGTGATTAATGAAATATTTCTTGATACGTGACAAGGTAATTGACTTGTTGTTTGTTTATTGTTATTCAAACTGTCTGAATAACAGTTAAGTAAATGTTACATAAACAGCAGTAAAGTGATTGTATGTATTTTGTTTGTACAGTTACAGCGTGAGCTTTCATCACAATCAAGAATTAACGAAATACGTCTTGACATCCCTAGTTATCTGTTCCAAGCATAGACGTGTATATAACTACACATAGCTAACATAGCTAACCTGCTAGTCGCCGCGTTCCAAATAGAAAGTGATCATGGGCGCACTTACGGCTCCTTCGACTCTGGCTCCAATTCACTTTACATTGTAAAATTGTCACCCCTGTCTCTGTAACTGCTGCAGTGAGCCTCGTCATTTTGGTCTTAAAATGTTCGTATTGACCCACTCTACATGATCCTGGAGTTATTTTGTCAGTTAATCAAGATACGAACATTAATAACAGACAAATCAGGTGCCTTCTTTCCTCAAAGTCACTCCCGCTAGCGTTAGCAACAGGTTTGCTAAGCGCCCGCTCTCTGCTAAACCCAACAGTGCGGACGGGAAGGGGCGTTCCCTTCAACAGCCTGGCTCCGGATTGGCTCTTTGGTTGCTATGATCCCTTCAACACCTGGCTCCGGATTGGCTCTTTGGTTGCTATGATACTCGCGTTCGTAACCCCCGCTCCAAATTCGCCCTTATAACCACTGGCCTCGATGAGCTTCATTTGACTGGAGCCGAACGTTACGGGTGACGTCACGCTCACTTAGTCCACTTCTTTATACAGTCTGTGGTTCCAAGCCAGTATTTTAAAAGATAGTAGAGCTTTAAAAGTTATGAGTGTAAAACTGCATACTTTATTATCTCTGGAGGCAGATTCATGCTGTTCAAAATTGGGCATTATTGGCTGCAGCGACCACTGAAGGGAGAGGCTTTTTGAGGTGAGTGGTACAGAGATTTGTTACACTACTTGAAGGTTTCAATAAAGAGGAGTTAAAGTAGAAAGATATTTTTAGCGAACATAATTTACTAAAGCCGTAGCAGAGATCAGGTTTCAAGGAGTACACACTTGAAAGGTTGATTGATCTAATGTAGGTTTGAATTACTCACAAAAACATGCACTTGTGACTCAGAATCAGAAATGCATTTCGAGTGAACTTGGCAATTTTATACTTTGTAGATTTTAGAGGAATTGAGAAAGTAGAGACTGTAAATCTATGTAGGTCAAAGGACACATACCATGCAAAATTATCCAAAACATACCTGGAGTTGTATTTTGTTTAATTCACGCTTGTTTCATCAATCCATTAATATGAAAACGTCTTCTCTGAGCACTCCAAAAATGCTTTGTGTGCATTCTGCCCGGATTGTTGCGTCACAGGTAAAACTCCCGACTTCTCCTTTGCAGTTTTTAACTCCATTAAACATCACCAGATTTACTGCGGTCAAATAATGTTCACAACAAACGCATCGCTCTATTAGCCTTCTCTGAGCACTCCAAAAATGCTTTGTGTGCATTCTGCCCGGATTGTTACATCACAGTTAAAACTCCCGACTTCTCCTGTGCAGTTTTTTAAGTCCGTAAGCCATCACCAGACTCTTTCTGCGGTCAAATTATGTTCACAGCAAACACATGGCTGTATTAGCATAGCATCCACATTGCCTTCAGGGCTTTATTTGTTTATTTTCTTATTGTTAATTCCCGTTGCTGACGGCATATTGAGCTCCAACGCCAAAAGGCCTCATTGGAAACTGATGGAAACCGAGGTGTATTTTATTAAGTGTGTTTTCCGAATGTAGAAATTATTTTAAAGTATCATGTAAACAGCAGCATTAATCCATTGACTTGGGGTCCAGAACTGCACGTCGTCAAAACACGAGGCCACACCGCAAATGGCTTGAGAGCATATTGGTTTGGAGAAGATGGAGCTTGCTGACAGCCATGTAATGAGAGGTAGTAACAATGCATCTGCTAAGTTGAACTCAGGCTTCAGCTTCATTTAAATGTAAAACAGGAGTATGTCTAGCAGTGCTGATAATCATAGTATTAGAGACGAGGGGCATTGAGCTAGAGCTGGGCCGGTGTGAGAGAGAGCGCCTACCTCTGTCTGCGGTTCACTCCATTTAACATCAGCTCTGCACATTTGTCAGGGAGAACCAGGCAGAGGAGCTGTTAACTGTTATTCCAGCTTGTCAACTTGGATCTATGTCACCCGATGCCTTGTAGGGCTTTCCTGTTTATGACACGCAAGGAAAAATAAAGTGTGAGTAGGTGGCACAGGAGGAGGGGGCATGCAGACAGACAAATCCAGCGATATTAGACGGGGATGAGAAGGCTGCTTTGCATCTGTCTCTTGTGAGGAGGTAAAACGCTCTTTTTCATGAAGGATTCAAACGGCACAGCAAGTGGAAATGAAGATTATTGTTGGTTTTGATCATAACTCTATATGTAATCTCGCTCTGAGTTATAACTAGAAATTTGCAAATTTGGAAGAGATGTATGAAGAGATACAGTACAAAATACTAATTATTTTTCCTTTACTCAAGTGCATTTTTAGAATCATTTTTGTGAGTAAAACCCTTTGGCGAAATTGTGGGCGATAGTAATGGTAGAAACAACAGTGAGTAATAACGATAGTATCAGTAGTCATAGTACTTGTGGTAGTAGTAGTAGTAGTTGTAGTCGTTATTGTAGTAGTAGCAGTGGTACAAGTGATAACACGGAGGTTGCAGTAGCTCTTGCAGTATAAATGATGCGTGAGGATGTGGGTGGATGTAGCAGTGGTAGTAATAGCTGTAGTTGTAGTAGTAGTTCGTATACTAGCTATACCGACTTGTCAGTGACTGATCTTGGCTTCTAAGAAGGTTGGAGTATGAAATGATGTGAACGTATGTGAATAATGGAAGTAGTAGTGATAGTATGAGTCACGGGGTTATAGTTGTTGTTGAAGTAGTGGTAATAGCAGTTGAAGTAGTACACATAAGATGGTAAATGGTCACATATATAGCGCTTTTCCACCTTCAAGACACTTTACATCGAGGACACAACGACAGCATTCATGTGTGGGAGCTGGAGTCGCACCACCAACCTGTGGGTCGGTGGATGTGACCGCTCTACCAATGACGGTTCATGTCGAGAGCGGGATTTGAACCGCCAAACTTCGGATCAGTGGACAAACGCTCTACCAACCGAGCTGCTGTTGTCCATTTTAAACGTGATGATATATATTTTTTCACAAATCCGAGTAATATTAACTTGCGTTTCGAACAGTCCTTTTACTTTCTTCCATCTCCCCAGCCATCACACTTAAATCCACGGCTCTTGTATTTAATATCTGGCCCATGCTATTTTTCTCCACTGATCTATCTGGGTCTGCAAAGATGCCCTGAGCTTCTTTTTGAGATACAAATGGCACAAGCTCTAAAAGCAAACCGCAACAGTTCACAAATGTCAGGGGCTGTAGGCTCTGGATAATGTGAATGCTGGAAATGCCATGCTGTGAATTCACTGCAATATACTCCCCTTTACTGCAAGTGAAACCGAAACATATCTGCTAGGCCAGAAGTGATAAAATCCAATCTTTATTATAAGTTTTGAAAGCGATACAGCCAAAATAATGATGCATATTTTAATACAGTAAAGTATATATTGCGAGTCTCTATACGCCAGGATAGTGACGCACTAAACCTAATCTAAATCAATATAATAACAAAGTGAAACGATATGATTGTTTGTATTGGATTTCAATAAAGTTTTTGTTATGCTGTTAACCTTGTGTTACCTCTCATATCCACAGCCACGGTAAACATGTATCACCGGGATCGATATAAGGATGCAGTGGTGGCTACAATATCAGCATCTCTCTCGCTGCAGCAATTCAGCAGTGCTTTTAAAACACAAATGAAACCTATAACTCATTAAAACAGCGGGAAAGATGATGTTCTTGTGTGTCCTGGAAAGTATACAGTGAAGTTTAAAAGTCTTATATTACGCAAAATTGACTCTTGTGAGCGTTTAGCCACGTTATGAAGTCGTTACCTCCTCAAAAACATACCTGGAGTTGTGTTTTGTTTCATTCATGTTTGAGTAACACGTTATTATTAGTCTGTCTACATCTCCAAAAGCTCAGACGCTCTGTTCCACCTTGTGATGTGGAACAGTGGTAGTTTTCAACTTAACAGCTGCGTTTTGTTCAGTAGAGATTGGAAATTCCAGGGCTGAAATCATCCAAATGATTCCAGTGAAGGTGAACTTCAGTTTAAAAACACTTCCTGTATTACCACATGACATCACAAAGTGGAACTGAGTGTTTTCTGTTTGAGGGAAGAACTCGGCCTAAATATGCAGGGTTTGTGTGTTAAACGTGTGAATGAAATGAAACGCAACTCCAGGTCTGTTTGTGATGAGGAAACAACATTATAGCAGATCAGAAAATGGCGTAATATGGGCCCTTTAAGTTAAGTGAGCTTAAAGCGTGTCTGCTATGTAAAGTAAAAATACTGCACCTCTAAAGGAGACACATTCTGCTTTTCTAAATTGGGTCCGTAATAGAAATGAGACCACTGACTCTCAATGCAGAACTGATAATCCCCGCCTCTTCATAGTTGCATTTCTCCCTAGCAAACGTTGGCTTTTTATCTTTGTGTTTTTGCTGTTAAAAATGGTTACACAACATTTGAGAACCTTACATCTCTGACCCGGAGTCTGAATTGTTTGAATAAATGCTAGTTAGAATAGGGAAATAAGCAGGTTGTAGGGGCTTCGGTGACAAGACATTTTCAGAGCACTCAAGCCTCAAATGTAGGACGATACAGAATTAATGAAACATGCACAAATCAATCGAAATACAACTCTGAGTGAATTAATGAGGGAGCGCCTTTATAATCTTGTTGAAAGTTTGTGAAAGACTTTACAAAATATGTCCACTCTAAAGGTCCTATATTACGCAAAACTGACTCTTATTAGGTTTAAACCATGTTAGCGAAGTGTTACCTCCTCAAAAACAGACCTGGAGTTGTGTTTTGTTTCATTCACATGTTTGAGTAACACTTTATTATTAGTCTGTCTACATCTCCAAAGCTCAAAACGTTCTGTTCCACCTTGTGATGTCATGAAGCAGTAGTTTAAGTTAACAGCTATGTTTTACCTTTAGTTCAGTAGCATTTGGCAATTCCAGGGCTGAAATAATCCAAATGATTCTAGTGAAGGTGTGTGGAGTTTAAAAACACAATGTTCCACCTTGTGATGTCATGTGGTAATACAGGAAGTGCTTCAGAGTGTTTTCAGTTTGAGAGAAGAACTCAGCCTAAATATGCAGGATTTGTGCGTTAAACCATTGTGAAGGAAGCAAAACACAACTCCAGGTCTGTTTGTGATGAGGAAACATTAGAACATAGATCAGAAAATAGCATAATATGGGCATTTTAAGTTAATCTCTGTTACTTGAAACACTCATTCTCCATGCACTTAGTATTTTATGTTATTATTTATTTATTTTATTCATAAAAACAACATCAACAGTGCCATAATGTTAAACATACAAGAAATGAATGAAAAGGAGGAGAAAGAAGAGCAATCCTATGTCATCTGCCCCCGGCTCGTTAAAACACATCCCACCGTCAGTGACGACTACGTTACGAAAATAGTAAAAAAAAATAATGAAAAACATCTCAGCGATTCAAAGCAAACAAGACTAAGCCTAATAGGACAAATGAGTGTGAAAAAGTGTGGCCTACGTGCGATGCAGCTACCTGTGTTTTGTGTGACGTTACCTTGACGACGGTGCCCTGGTGCGAGCATAGATACAGTATGATGCACGGAGCAGAGGCAGTGGAGAGAGAGGGCAGATGAGGGGGCGACGGCCGGTCTGACATTTCCTCCGCTCCTCTGTGGAAATGCCATATTACCAGGCCCGCCGCATCTGTCAAAGAGTTTTCAAACACTCGCAGGTGAAATAATTACTTTATTACAGCACCTTGAAGGTCTATGAAACTTTTATCTTTGCGCTTTTTTTCTCCGGAGCTTTTTGACTGGCAGGCAGAAGTTTGTCTTGCCTCAGTACAATTACGTAAAGGAGTTTTTGCGCATTGAATTAAACTGTCCGGTGTGTAAGAAGTGACTGCTAAGTTGTCCAAAAACGATTGAGATTTAGAGAGGATGAGCAGACTGTGAACTTAGCGAAGGGGCGTGAAGGGTGTAAGGGAGGACTCTTTCTACCACTTTGAAACTTGAATGATATTACCTACTATTCCTGAGATGTCGCCCCAGTGTTATTAAAGGATGGGTCACATGTGGTGGGCCTATATTATATTAAAAAATGTTCTGCTATAATAATACTTCATGTTATATGGAGCAAATGGTGGTTAGTGCTTGTTAGTTCTATGAAACACGGCGGCAGAGTAGCTAACGCTCTCGCCTCACAGTAATAAGGTTGTGGGTTCGAGTCGACCAAACATGGCCTTTCTGCGTGGAGTTATCCTGGTTTATCCTGGTTTCTGGGTGATGTTGGTCACATTTTCATACAGCGCTTTTCCACCTTCAAGTCACTCAAAGCGCTTTACATCAAGGAACCACTCACCCATTCACACATTCACACACCAGTGTACACAGACACTGAGGGTGAGGTGGGTTAAGTGTCTTGCCCAAGGACACAATGACAGCATTCATGTGTGGGAGCTGGAATCGCACAGCCAACCTGCGGGTTAGTGGATCTGACCAATGACGTTTATGTCGAGAGCGTGATTGTAACCGGCAACCTTCAGATCAGTGGACAGATGCTGTACCAACTGAGCCACTGTGGCCCAGAGTGCTCAGATTTCCTCTGGACACTCCGGTTTTCCTCCATCAACCCAAAACATGCACAGTAGGTAAAATCCTCCAGCTAAAGTCGTCCTGACCAAGACGAGCTCAACATCTGGAGATGTGTAACTGGGCAATGCGCCCGCTGCTCCTGACCGGGCGCCAAGTGGCACTGAAGGATGAACATATTTCCCTACGGTGGGGACGGTGTAGTCTGCTTTAACCTTAATAAAAATAATATATATTTTTTTGTTTCCGTCACCTGTCTTTTAGCAAGATAAAAGGGTGCAGGGTGAAAAGATGTATTTTACATCTTTTCACCCTGCTGCCCCCGAATGTTTTTATTCGATAGGTCGGGTCCACTTTTCAAACACAAAGTTCATTGCGAGATATTATATGGTTGTCATGGGAGCAGTGGAATAAATTGAAAAGCAGTGGGCACATGATCATGGTCAGACTCTCCCAAAACACTGCACATATTTGTCCGCCGGATAGTTGCGAAATGTCAAGAAACCCACACCACGCTGTCAGTCACTCAAAATGGTAATATACAGCATGAAACAGCCGTGGTCTCCATGCAATCTCCATGGGACCTTGCCGTCGGAACTCAATAGAGCAAAGAAAATGAACATCCCCCAGCGTCCGACCACGTCCTCCCTCTATGTCATCATTATGCTCGTGTTAGTTGCTTAAAGGCCAAAGCTCTCACTTTTGAAGAGACAAAAGTGCTGGTTTGGACATGTGGTGAAGTGAAAGACGAGGAACTGTTTCGCCCACTGCTTTGCCTAAAGCCATGGAGCTGTCTGTCTGCAGTGGTCCTCCAGCGCAACTGAGAGAGCAGAGCTGGCTGTGACTGTTGTGTGCATTTAAATCTGTCCACACTCATTTGGACAAGCTAGAATCGGAGGGTTTAGGAAATCAGGAAAATTGTTGTGGCGCCATGTTCCTGATGTTTATGCACCAATGTCTGTCAAAGTGAGCAAACGACATCCTTTCTGAGTTCGCAGAGGTATGGAGTAGAATATAATATAACCACCAAAAAGTTTGTATATAAAAATGCTCCCAAACAGCCCCAAACTACTGCAGATGCAGACGTCATTGCAAAATTTGTCATTTAAAGTCTGTTTGAGGACAAAACCTGGCATGACATATCATCAAAATGTTTGCCAAGTACAGACCTGTCAATTCGGGCTCAAATCTGACTTTTTAATGCAAAAATCTGGCAGAAAATACCCTGAAACGGGCCCAAACAACCCCAGATATACATATCAGAGCCTTGGGAACTGGCTACTTTGTCTCTCTTCTTGTGCCCCTGCTGCTTAGATACTGTTTTTAAAGACCCTATATTACACAAAATGAATTTGTGTGAGCTTTGAGCCATGTTAGAATGTTGTTACATCCTCAAAACAGACCTGGAGTTGTGTTTTGTTTCATTCACACATGTTTGAGTAACACTTTATTATTAGTCTGTCTACATTTCCAAAGATCAAAATGCTCTGTTCCACCTTGTGATGTCAAATTAACAGCTCCTTTTACCTTTTGTTCAGTAGAGATTGGCAATTCCAGAGCTGAAATCATCCAAATGATTCTAGTGAAGGTGTGTGGAGTTTAAAAACACAGTGGAGCACCTCCTGTATTACCACAGTGTGTGTGGAGTTAAAAACACAGTGGAGCACCTCCTGTATTACCACAGTGTTTTCAGTTTGAGAGAAGAACTCAGCCTAAATATGTTTGTGATGAGGAAACAACATTATAACACAGAGCAGAAAATGGCGTAACATGGGCCCTTTAGGCTAAACCGTTTGGAGAACTGTTTAGCTGGAGTGAGTTGCATTTATATAAATTATTTTAGGATAACGCAAGAGTTTCATGAAAGAAAGCAAACCATGCAGCGTTGGTTAAAAATACGTAGACTTAAAAATGTATTTGAAATCACAGGCATTCACATTTTCTGATGCAACTTTTCAATTAATATAACCAATGACATGCGATAAACTGAACTTATTTTGAACAAATACTAGAAAGGCAAGTTTATTTGTACAGCACAATTCGTGCACAAAGTAATTAAAAGTGCTTTACAGAATAAGAAAGACATTAAAAATA
>JACM01069026.1:0-10627 GCA_000787095.1 Periophthalmodon schlosseri
GTACATACCTTGAAGTGGGTTACAATGAACATGTAAAGCAACACCTATAAACATATTATGCTTCTTTTTGACAGAAAGAGGGCAACAACAAGTCATAGTAAAACCAAAGGAACAACTCGTATAAATGAGCAACAGGTGTGAAAAACATTTGGTATTTTAATATAGCAGTGTATGATCGTTTTTTTTTTTTGTTCAGGATGATGCAAAAAGAAAAGTACAGCAAGGATTCATTCAAAGAACAAGAACTTCAAGGTATATTATGTTTTATAGTGAATTATAGTATATTACAGTTGTGTGTTGTGCATTTATTTTTGTTGCGTGCAGTGAGAAGTGAATTGGGAAGAATATGAGTCGCTTTAAGAAGGAGGTGATGCTAAGAAAGATGCATTGTGAGCAGAGCGTGTGGAGGACCAATCTCTATGTTGTAGCCCCACACATCTAGCTCTGTTTTACCAGGCACTGGACCAGCTCCAGGAGCAACCTCTTCTACACAGGTTTTTCAACTAATACGGTACTTGGTGTTATAGGCTAATTTGAACAAATCCATCCCTTCAGTTGTTACACACTCTTTATATTTCATGCAGATACAGCCAGTTAGATCCTTTGAATTTCTCTATGGCATACACTGGCGTCTCTCTGAGGATGATGAGAAACCCACAGCAACAGCTAGCATCTAGATCTGACACTATTTTAGAGAGAGACAGAACAATAGAGAGATATACACAAGGTATGTCATGTTTTATATTTCCGGGTGTTCCACATAGTATTTAATATTTATTTGATTTTCCAGCACAGAAACACAGAGATCACTGAGGAAGAAAATGCACTCTAAACATTGAAGAGCTTTCTGAAATTCAAAGACAAACTGCTACCATGTTGGTTTCACTCTCCAATACTGCACTGCATCTTCATCGAGCCATAGTGCTTTAGACTTTACAGGCTGTTAATGTTGTTTCTTTCTCACATTTAAATAATATTTGAATACATTCCCTGTTCCAGGTGTTGGCACATCCTAACAGTCACTGGGCCATACTGCGAACTGTGGCTCAAACCACGAGGGACCAGTACTGCAGAACTGGTTGTATTGTAGAAAGAGGCCTTCATCTTGAACTGCCCCTCTTCATTACATCTGAACAGCAACGCAACATTTTCCACCCATTGCTTGTATTGGCAACTCAACTGATCATGGATATGTTAAACTACCAAGGGGCGGGTGTCCCTTATTGTTATACACATCTGCTTGTGTCTGTTGTGGCTCGACATTTAATGATTTGGGGCTCGACGCGGAATCAAAATGAACGCAGACTGCTAAAGACTGGCGCTTGGATGAGTTAAAAGCTTACATAAATGCCCACTAAGGATATCAAACTTTGAAATACTGACATTTTACACGTCCCATAAGTTTGTAAGTTATTAGACAGATCTGCACTGCAGTTTAGCTGCCACCTCTCCACTCGTACGCATCAGTCACAAACTGGTATGAAGGAGGCTACATTTTCTCCACGTGGAGTGACCGGACTCCTCCTTGGAAAAAGCCTGCAGAGCGTGACGCTCCTGGGGCTCATTGGGCAGAACACAGGCTGTGCTTCGAGCCACAACAGGTGGAGGAGGCTCAGCTCATATCCATACTCCGCTCTGCTTAGCTTTGCTTATTCTAAACATAGGTACTTTGCCCACAATCACCGTTCAAAGATGTGCTCATTGTGGATAACTTAAGCCCCTCATTATGGGCTCGTGGTGCCGTGCGCACTGGGCAGCCCCAGTTTTACGCACCTCTTATAATGTAGCTTAATCTCTGTTGCCACTGCGCTGTCCTGTTTCTGTGTCCAAATGGTTACAGTTTAGTCTAATACACAGAGCTGAAGCTGGTTTCAGTCCCTGATCCCGTATTCTTTATGCGGGATCGACACCGCGTGTCGAGCACTGCGTACACCCTGTATCCGTGGATGTTCCAGGTACACTGCGTGCAAAGACTCCTACACCTGTCGGTGACCTGCCCAGGCGCGCTCACCTGCGCGCAGAGGCGCATGGGGGTCATTTCTGGGGAAATGATTCAACAGTTGTTAATGTTTAAAAAGCCAGCAATATAAAGTTCTACTATCGTACGTAGGTTTTAATTTAATGTTTTAACTAAAAAAGGGCCATTCTCTTGCACTCTAGTCGTGGTGGCGAATTGGTCTTGCCCCTAAATCTGGATAAAATTACATCTTTACATTGACTACGACTTTCTTGTAAAATTACAACTTTATTCTCATGAAATTGTGAATTTATTCTCGTAAAATTACGACTTTCGGTCCTTTCCGAAAGTGACCGAAAGGACAAGATCGCGGATACAAGCGGCCGAAATAGGCTTCCTCCGCAGGGTGGCTGGGCGCCCCCTTAGAGATAGGGTGAGGAGCTCGGTCACACGGGAGGAGCTCGGAGTAGAGCCGCTACTCCTTCACGTCGAGAGGAGCCAGCTGAGGTGGCTCGGGCATCTGTTCCGGATGCCCCCTGGACGCCTCCCTAGGGAGGCGTTCCGGGCATGTCCCACCGGGAGGAGACCCCGGGGAAGACCCAGGACACGCTGGAGGGACTATGTCTCTCGGCTGGCCTGGGAACGCCTTGGGGTCCCACCAGAGGAACTGGAGGACGTGTCTGGGGTGAGGGAAGTCTGGGAGTCCCTGCTTAGACTGTTGCCCCCGCGACCCGACCCTGGATAAGCGGAAGAAAATGGATGGATTGATGGATGGAAATTACGACTTTAATGTTAAAATGTTACTTTTCTCGTAGCGCCCGCATCATTATTTTTGTGTTAAGTGACCCCTATACTCGTTCGTGCTAATTCCTACCTTTATAAAATCATCAAAAAAACTGTTAATGCCCTTGTGAGACGTAACTATGTCACTATTTGAATTTTTAATTGCACTGATTTGGCGAGGCGAGCAGCTTGATGTGCTCGTGAGGAATTTGCTAGCTTTTTCATCAGATTCATACCACTTTTGTTAAGTCTAAAAAGAGAATATTTAACTTTTTTGACAAAATTGTATTCAAATCATAAGTTTCACCAAGCCAGCAGGTGCAGAAGGATTAAGGTTATAGTTTCACCTCATCTAATTAATGCTCAGAGAAAGCTCTTGGAGAGGATTGAGTCATTCAAGGAACCACCCGTTCCTCAGCCTCACCATGTCAAGAGAAAAGAAGTGACTGTCAAGAGGTAGGACATCTGATCACTGTAAAACACAGGTCTCCAACTGGGAGCTCTTTGGGGCCATCTCAGGTGGGACTTGTTCTAAAAATGGAAACCAGGTCTAACCAAGAACTATACCAGGACTAAACCAGGGCTAATTTAATATAATTTGGTTCAAATTTAATTTACCTAAAACCTAAAAAAGTTGGTGACCCCTGCTATAGAATATTGCACGCATTACCATATAACTGATACAAAATGTGTATTAGCTTTCCTTCCTTGTCCTAGATGACATACGCAAGCTATGTAGGCATTCAGCTTCTCAGTATTTCGTTTGTTTAAAACATAATTTTGTGAAGCTTTGGAAGATGGTGAAGTTCAAAGGTCAATGGTGTTTGTGTGAGTTCTTCTCTCAAATAGAAAACACTCTGTTCCACCTTGTGATACAATGTGGTAATACAGGAAGTGCTCCACTGTGTTTTTATGCAGCACAGGTTGTCTGGAGCAGAGAGCCCAGTAGGTCAACGAGGCAGGCTGAGTGGTCATAACTGTTCCACGTGTCATCTGATGGAGAAGGACTACAGTACTATAGAATCTCTGTACAGTCTTCCCCTTAGCTCTAAGCAAGTACCTACCATTACTGCAGCGTACACCAGGGCTATCAGTAACAATGAGTGGATTGTTCATATTACTAAAATATGGGTTTTACATGAATGCGTACTTTGCTTAGACTATTTCCATGAAAACAAGTGTGACTCACTAACTGTTGTGGCAATGCATGAATTGGGAATTCTCCATTGTTATAATGGCAACACAAAGCTATTAAGAATATGACCTCTCTGTTACGTCAAAAATATGAATATTGTACCCTTGCAGATACCGTACTTTCTTTTATTCCCAGAGCAGCCCTTTCATGTTGGGCAAAGGCAGTCAACACGCTTTAAAGACCCCTGACGCTTTAGAAAAATGGGATGCTGTGACTTTTGGCGGCTGTTCCCTAGAACATAGACTTGAGCTGTCTGGGATTTGGAGCTGCTTACAAGCTGCTTGCCTCACGGCTAAAATTGCCCAGTAGGTTTTCCATAGAAATAAAAATGTACAGAATTAAGCATCTAAATACTTACTGACTTTTTGTGTGTTAAGGTATAGTTACTAGACATCAGTAAACGGACCAATTACCATCTCCAGTCTGCTCATTTGTTCAAGGTAATGTCCTGACAATGACTAGATAATGACTAGATAAATTGTCTCTAACACGTGGATTTGTGTCCTGCTTCCTCAGTGTGTGTTGTGCTGCTCTCTGGTACAGCCACAGTCCAATCCCTATTATGCATCAGATGTGGTCACAGAAGACTTGTTGCCTGGTGTGGAAATCATCTCAGATCCCTCCAGACATCACCTTGGCACCACAATAGCAAGTCTGAGTTTCATCTGCCAATGACTTTTCTCCATGGGCCATTACATGAAGGTGTGTACAAACGCTACAATGTATGCAACTACAATTCAACCAGGAAAGACTTAAACTCTGCTTTCACAAAAGGAGCAGGAATCCACCTGCCTCATGGTCACTACATCCAGACAGACAGAGATCTGGTATTTTAACATATTTATTTATGATTTTGCTGCTGAATTGTTTAATATTCCGGCAGTTGCATTTATTAGGGCCCAAGCACGAATATTCGGGGAGGGCGAGTCAGTGACTCGTCCACATTTCAAACTTGTCTAAAAGACATAAAACCCATGTGCAATAAAAGGTTATCAATTATGTTTTAAATAAAATGTTGGGCATGGTCATGGTGATTTTTCAACAAAATGTCAATTTTTAGAAAAATGTAAAAAAAAAAAATCTATCTTTCATAAACATTTTCGGACTTGAATGGACCCAATGAAGCACGCGTTGCACATTTTGAGCTGGACGTAATGACATGCAAATTAGGGCTCTAACTTTTAAGATGGCTCTATAGCACCCTTTCAAATTTTATTAAAAAAAAAAAATCATAAAAGCCAATCTATTTGTCGTGGACTTGTGAAAGAATTTACAGTGAGGCTCTTCATAATGGGGAACAATGTGACAAAGTCACATCATTCTTACTATTTTCTAATTATTCCTTTCTGCCAAGTAAATCGCTCCTGAGAGAAAGAAAAAATGCTCAAAAGCTCAAATTTAATTTATGTAACGTTGCCAAGAATCTACGTTGGAGGATGGCTTAGTGGCACCCTCTGGAAAATGAAAATACATTACGACATAGAAGGGAGCGGAGCTTATTTTTTCATTGTAGGCACATAAAACTTGACAGGTACATAGAGCATCCCGAGATAGACAAAAAAGTATATTATGGTCCCGCCCTACACCACACAGGGCGTCGAGCAAATTGGGTCAAACTTGAGACGTCCAAAATCTAGTCCTTGCACTTTAATAAACTTGTCCAAGGGTTTTGATTGAACGGACTCCAAACTGACGCAGCATCATCATATCTAGGATCAAAAGTTTTGATGAAGAATTGATGTAAGTCTTTGGGTGTGGTCATAATGAGCTCAGCCATTTTGAAAGCATACAAATCCCTCTAACTTTTGCAAACATTTCCGGATCAGGACGGACCCAATGTAGCATTTCTGTATTTTGATGACCTGAACATATTGATGTGTGAATTAAACTTTTATCTTTAAAAATAGCTCTCTAGCGCCCCCTGCAAAGTTAAAATGTGATGGAAAAATTTAGTTTGTTATAAGCAAATGAAATTTGGTTCACAGACCCTTTATGCCACACAAACAAAAAAAGCCAATGAAGACCATGGCAATTTTTGCATAGCCACACCTTAAATAAGTCAAAGGGAAGGTAAACATTTTTGTTTGTCGTAATCCAATGAAATTTGGTACACACATTGTTTATCTGGCCCTGAGCAAAAAAGTCCATGGGGACCACACCTTATCTCTAATGTCAAGGTGGCCATTTTGAATAAAAATATACACATGTCCAAAATCTAGCCCTCAAACTTTAACTCACTTGTCCTAGCATTTTTTTCTGATGGACTCCACACTGAAGCAGCATCATCAGGACAAATCTGTGATCAAAAGTTGTTAAAACTATATAGTCTCTGGGTGTGGTCATAACAAGCTCTTAACAAAGCAACCATTTTGAAAGCATAAAAATCCAGGTAACTTTTGCAAACATCATCAGATTTAAACAGACTCAAAATAGCATTTGTGTATTTTGATGGCCTGGAAATAGTGATATGTGAATTAAACTTATATCTTTGAAAATGGCTCTCCACTGCCCCCTACAAAGTTAAAATGGGACCAAAACATTTATCTCCAATGTGACAATGCCAATTTCTTATCAAATATCAAGCCAAGGTCGATAGACAGCCCTCCCACTGAAGCTCATCCTTCTGCAGTTGCAAGGGTTACAAGGGCCCATTATCTCTACTTGCAGTTTTAATTCATTATTGTCTTTTGTTTTTTTTCACATTGCTGGTTGAAACCACATTCAGCAACATCCATTTATTGAAGAGACAATCTGTTTTCAGGTATATATCAACCTATGGCTCCACCATGTACATGTTTAAGCCATGTAACAATCTCAGCTGCTTCTTCAGTGCTGAGATGGCAATGTCATCCTTGACATTCACAAATGCCCCCACACCTGTTTTGAGAAACAATCTCCTCACAAACATACTGGATCTGAAGGGGTAACTTTGCATGTTTCTGTTTTTACAGCAATACAGCATCTGTAAACTGAAATGGTGTGTTTTAGATCCCTTTTGCAGGGCCAGCCCAGGTTGGAGGCTGACTCTATAAAAATGGTTTAGATGAGTGAGAGGATTGGCTGTCTATTATAGACACACTGTCGTCGGACATTGGCCCACAGTTTGACTGTACATGGTCTTAATGGTGAAGCTAGACCAGGTCAGTGCTTTTGTTCATTAGTTTAGTTTTTATTTATTAATTTAAATAAGTAATATGTATATTTGAACACTTATTTTATTATTATTTTATTTAGGTGATAAATTGAAAAGAGAGACAGCTCAGGTAATCAGGGATGGTATTGAAGCATGTAAAAGATGGGAAGATCACAGCAGTCAAGCTTTGCTGATGCTAGAAGATGCACAGTGAGATCAAAAACAGTGCAGATAAGTCAACTCAGATCAAAGTAAGAAAGCCCCACAGACTTGAACGAAGATTTTGAGTGTTTTAGCAAATAGTTTGTGCAGTTTTGCATCCAGGAAATAGTAAGTTTGACACCTCATTCAGACATTACTTTGGCTCAAGCAGCTATGTTACTGGATGAGGTGACAACACCAGAAAGCGTCCCTTTTTTAAAACTTTTACAGAAGTTGTTACAGAATCAGGCAATACACACAGATCCACATATTACTGAACTAACAACATTATAATAGTATCACTAAACAATATAATGTTTTTTGCAGCTGAATGGTTTCAGTCAAAGTATTGTTTTGGATGCTGGAGGATCATGTTTACCATGTTCCAGTAACACTTGCCTCCCTCTCCACCTTTTACACCACTTCATGCATAGGTAATATCCTAGGTTTAGATACATGCATTCAGCCATATTCATTTATATTGTGTATATTGTTGTATTAACACAATTTTACCTTTAAACAACATTTGTAAATGTGGATGAATGGATGATTAAATGTCACTTTATTACACAGTAATAAACAATTTGTTTTACTATAACTATAATGATTTATTTTTGTTTCCACAGGTCAAATTATTGACTCCTAAAACTATGTTGCGCCTGAGAGTTCTGAAGAGAAAAATAACCTTTAATTAATCTTTTTTAAATATAAAACAGCATAACATTAAACAATGTCTTTTTTTGTCAAATATATGGGTACAACAGCTTATATGCCTACATAATAATGGTGTTTCCGGAGTAAAAGTGCAGTCATGGCAGTATAGTTCTTCATGCTTTTAATTATTAGCAGTAAACAGGAAGTGTGGTGCTGCTGTAGAAGTATGTGCCACTGCGCTTTTCAGCTGGTCCCGGCTGTCCCAACGAACGAGATCCTCGCCTCTGATGGTGCACGTTTATCACGTAAATCATATACTGGAGATCTATAAGCTATGCCTCGTCTGTGAATGGCACTAGTCAGCTAGTTTTCTAACCCAGTGGGTTTTTCGGATGGAAAGATGATCGCTTCACTTTCTAGAGGAAGTTTGCTGGATGATGTTCTTCATGGGGGCTTCAACGAGGTAACGTTCGCTTAGTGATGTTTACAAAATATTGTTAGCTTTTGGATTATCCTGACTCCATTTATTATATATAACTTGTTTAACAATGGGGTAATTCTTTCCCCAGACTCTCACAGGCACTAACTATTTGACATGTTGTGAGTGTTCTACGCTTTTGAAGCGTTGTGCTTTGACGCTGTTTCCTGTCGTGTTCCAAACATACTCAGCGCTGTGCACATTATTACTGTAGTCCTTGGACATGTATGCAGTGTTTGGACATGTATGCAGTGTTTGGACATGTATGCAGTGTTTGGACATGTATGCAGTGTTTGGACATGTTGACCGTAATGTTTGAGCTTGGCTGCTTCTTTCTTTGTGGCGTTTCCCGGACGACGCGCCTGTCACGTGACCGCCTGCCGGTGTTGCTAAATGCTTTGACCCATCACATCCTGTGCCCCCTGTAATATGTTAATTTTCTTATTCAGTTTATGTAACATTTTTGAATGCTAAATTTGTCTTGAGTAGTACTACAAAGACACAGACACCGCTACTAATACACTAATACATAACTAATACATAACATAAACAATTAGACCTATGTAAATAAGTTTAAAATATAAATGTTAAAAATGTATTAAGGACAAGTATGTACCAATACATCAGCCTGTTTTCTAACAAACATAAACTGCTCTACTGTTTTAGTGTATTAAGTAACACATGATGAAATGTAATGTATTGTATATTTCCTGTGCAGCAGCAGCTGGTGACGTATGTGTCCTGGGTGAACACTCAGCTGAAGAGGAAACCAGGACTCAGGACCATCTCTGATCTGAGGCATGACCTGCTGGATGGAGTAGTGCTCACGCAACTTATCGAAATAGTTGGTAAATACACATGACTTCATCTACATTTTTTGTGAATACTTTTGCATTTTGCTATAATTAGAAATAAACAGTTGAACTAGTTATTCATACAGCTTACAGACTTTGTAAAAATGTGTCTGTTTTTTTTTTTGTGAGCAGCTGGGGAAATATTGGAGGGTGTGTATCCAGTGCCTCAAAACAAAGATGAAAGCAGAAAGAACGTGGAAAAAGTGTTGCAGTTCATTTCCTCTAGACACATACGGATGCCACACATCTCTGCAAGAGGTACATTAGATAAGCAATAAGTGTTTTTCCAGTAATGACTTCTGTTTTTGTTTTTAATGCCAAAATATCTTTACAGATATTGTTGAGGGCAATCTGAAATCTATCATGAGGATAATACTTGCGTTGGCTGCTCATTTCAAGCCCTCAGCCTATCACAGAGCAACTTCAAGAAGTGGAAGAAGTGCAAACAGGACCTCAACCAATCACAACCCTCTGTCAACTGTGGCTCTGGCCCAGAGAGCAGCTGCAGCTCTTGCTTCAGCACGCATTGATGCCTCCCAGACACCGCGCACCACATGTCTCCACAGGTCCACCAGTGTAGATGTTATTCTCAATAAACAACATTTATCACTTGTATGCACTTAACATTGGCAACCACACACCATGTTAAAGTGTATCTTTTCTGCCCTCTGCTGGATACATGACTAGGCTACAATAATAGCAAGCTTGATTAATTGATTAAACAGGGGCAGCATGTTAATGTACATTTGAAAACATGTGGTATGTATTTTCTTCAGTAGTTGGGATTCTGAGGAAAAGAGTGTGTCCGTGCGTGCATTGGTTAAACAATATGAGAGAAAAAACCCAAATGAGCTGGACAATGACACCTTCAACAGGTAAACACTTTTTACATAAATACTATATCATCATATTAACATAGTTATTGTACTAAATCAAATGTTAAAACTCCTCTGGTCATTATGAATACTGATTGTTCAGATAAACACAAATACTAAACATATTTTGGGTGTCTTTTGCCTGCAGTTGATTTCCTTTTTGACATCTTCCCAACACTGAGCCTCTTTTTGTGTGTCAGTGGTGTGTCTGAGCACATGACTCTGGTTTGAATATGCAGGCAACCAAGTAGAAGAAATTAATAGATATCACATTGTGTTGTGACTGAATATTTTTTAGCTCCCATGCACATTAAATACATTATTTTAAAAAACAACTATATTTAATATTTACAAAGTTTACAATGTAAAAAGGGCAATGACATGAGGTACTTATTTGTACATATTTAAATGTTACTTTATTACACAGTATTGACTTTTTATCTTAATGCAAGTAGTAGAAATATATACCAGTGTGTATATATATATATATGTGTGTG
>JACM01028580.1:0-11780 GCA_000787095.1 Periophthalmodon schlosseri
TCCACCAAATCATGTGCTGAGGACCACTGCTCCACAAGATGACCTGCTGAGGACCACCGCTCCACCAGATGGCCTGCTGAAGACCACTGCTCCACCAAATCATGTGCTGAGGACCACCGCTCCACCAGATGACCTGCTGAGGACCATCGCTCCACCAGATAACCTGCTGAGGACCACTGCTCCACCAGATGATGTACTGAGGACTACTGCTCCACTAGATCATGTACAGAGGACCACCACTCCACCAAATGATGTGCTGAGGACCACCGCTCCACCAGATCATGTGCTGAGGACCACTGCTCCACCAGATGATGCGCTGAGGACCACCACTCCACCAGATGACCTGCTGAGGACCACCTCTAATCCTAAAAAGAGACATTATATTACATTATATGATTCACATGCTAGCAGCCCGTCACATGGGCCCTGACAAACAAAGCCAAACATTAGATTATAGACTTGCAAATTTTGTTTCAAGAACAGCAACTCGAAGTGCGTGGAGGTCAGAGGGCAAGACACTAGGGGAGGTGCCCTTGTATCGGCCCAGATACCTCCTGGTGACTGAAAGCCGCAGGCGCACACAGCTACAATTAAACAGTGCACTGGAAATATGAAAAAATACCACCAGATTGGACACTCCTGGGAACAAAAATCAAAATATTAAAATAGGAATTTTTAATAAAACACAGGTAGTCCCCATAAGATTGTCCGTATTCAGTGGATTGTTTCACTTTTCCAGTGTCACCAGATGGGAACAATGGCAGCCAGTGACAAGTTAGAGAGGTAGGTTCACTGTGTAATGACGCATGGAGCAGGGCAGAAAATCCAGCAGGGACGGGCCTGGTTAGAACTCGGATGGGAGACTGCTGGGAATACCAGGTCCCACTGAGGTGCTAGAGCAAAAACTCATCATTGTGTCCTCAGGCAAGACACTTCACCCACAGTATGAAAGTGATTGGTGGTGGTGGTGGTGGTGGTGGTAGGGGTGGATGGTGCAGATTGACAGCTTCGCTTCCGTCAGTCTGCAGCTGTGGTTACAACAGAAGTTTACCACCACCGAGTGTGGAGTGAACGAGTAATGCACAAAATTGTAAAGTGAATTTGAGTGTCTGGAAAAAGCACTGTTCTGAAAGACTTATGCAGTATTATTATTAAGCTAAAAATTAGTTTAATAAAAAGTTAAAAAGTTATTTTTAGAGCTTGTGTCTCTTTTTTAAAAATACAATTTCAGGTGATCGCCCTATTTGATTATTGTTAATGCTTTTTACATACAATAAGTGACCTCCATTTATTTGAAACATAATTTTCCTTCATCCTTCAGAGATAAAAGCGGTTGAACAAAAAGGAACAAAAACGTAGAAACACTGTTTATCTCTTTTCAGTTAGTGCCAAAAACATAGAGTGTGTTTTCTTACCTTCCAAACTTTTAGTCTGGAGATGACGCATCCCCTGAACGGAAGAGTTTCATGTTCGCGCTGGTCTTGTCGAATATGGAGAAACAGTGGCTAAAATGTGAGCAAGGTTCAATGTCTTTTTTCATTTTTTTCGTTTTCATTTTCCACTTTTATAACATCGTTTTCAAAATTTTTCCCCATAACAACTAAAAAAAATATCCAGCTCCTCAAAAGATGTCCATTAGTTTGGACGTAGCCTTTATCCTGAGACACGCTGGCTCTGTCAGACTGGTGGAGTGTCAGTGCATGGATATTAATGTGGATAATGGTAAACCCTGCACACGTTCACAAAACCACAACAACACTTTACGTCCTCCCATTTGGAATTTGAAAAAAAATACATTTGGTTTGAAGGCAGCCAGTGGTTTCAAGCTATCATGCAAAAAACTCTTCAGTATGTGTACTATACATACAGTTAGGTTTAAAAAATGGACAGCAAAAGATATATTGAAAGAAACTGATATATTTTTTTCTCATGTAGTTTTTGTCTAAATTTGTTTTACCTCAGTACAGATATTTAGTTAAAGCAGCTCTCAGAGTCAAAATGAAACCACTGTATCCTGTCCAGGGGCGGCGCCAGACATTTTTGGTTGGAGGAGCTATGGGGGGGGCTCACTTAACATGTTAATTTAGGGTCTTATATGGATGCGAGCGCCTCCCTCCTTCTACCACGTTTGCTTCGCTGTTTAGTTTAAATGTAGTCAGTCCCTGTAGTGATTTACGAAAACTAATATGGATAATATTCTTATTTTGTTGTAGTCTCATTGTAGTCTCATTTTGAAACTTGTTTTGAACACTCCATTTTGAACATTTTTTGCCGAGATTGGATGTGCTATGAAAATGGGGCAAAAATCTTTAGGGGAGCTATGGGGGTGCATTGGCCATTCTAGGGGAGGCCAGGGCCCCCTCAAGCCCCCACCCCTCTTCTCCCTTCCCTGGCACCGCCCCTGATGCTGTCCGAATCGAATTATAAAATGTTTTATTTGGCAGAGAAACAGGAAATTAGCTGTTAGCATGCTAGTTTTTAGCTTTACCGTGACTGCAGAACTCAGCTCCTCAGCTCTGGCCTCTGAAATTTGTGAACAGCTCTTATAAAGTCATTGCGGTGAAAATTAGGACGCTAGGAATGCGTTAGGAAAGCGATGAATAACTTTGGATCGCTGCAGTTTAGTTTAGTTCTGTTTTTCACGTTTTAAGACAATTAAAACCAGTTACAGCGCTTTTAACGTGTGCTTAAAACGATATTACGTCTCGAGGACATCGGCTGTAACTCATATCTACAGCAGCGTGTTCTGAGCAGCAGCTGTAGTGGAGCTTGTGCTGTAAGAGTGGAGTGAGGATTGAGAAGTGGGGAATTCCTGAGCTGCCTAAATAAATTGCAGAAATATCTCCTGCACTTGAGGGAACTTCATCCTAAGAGCTGAAATCTGCATTTGGATTTGCGATGTGCTTTTGTTTCTGTGACTCAGTCCAAGCCGGCGTGTTCAGAAAGCAAGGTTCAGAGCGTAGCATTAGTCAGAGACGAAACAAAACCTTTCAAGCTAGACAAGGGTGAGTAAAGGGACCTCGGGTGTCGTGTTATTTTCTTCATCGTTGAAAATCTTGAAAAACAGTTTATATAGTTTAATTACGTTAGACAGTAGCTGAGCTGGTAGAGCGTTGCCGGTTTGAATCCCGCTCTCAGCATAAAACATTGGTTGAGCGGTCAGATCCATTGACCCACGGGTTGGCGGTGTGATTCCAGCTCCCACAGATGAATGCTGTCGTTGTGTCCTTGGGCGAGACACTTAACCCACCTTGCTCCCAGGTGTATGAATGCGCGTGTGAGTGGGTCCTTGATGTAAAGAGCTTTGAGAGCCTTGAAGGTGGAAAAGCGCTGTACAAAAATGTGACCGTTTACTTCTTAGAATTAATGAGGGAGTGTTATGCAAAAGAGATTTCTACCAATGCTATAACGTTGTTCCCTCATCAAAAACATACCTGAATAGATTTAAGATGTTATCCATGTATGTTTGAGTAATTTAGCGATCTCTCCTGAGCCCTATTTTAACCCTCCTTACGGTTAAGTGTAAGATTCTGTGCAACACTCAGCCCATAACCTTACGTCCCCCCTGCTCCCACACGACAATTCTTCATAAATATACAAAAAACGTGATACAAAACTGCTTGACAAACCGGATGCGATGTGCACTAGTTTCATTAGGTAAATGCATGCCAACTGTAATGTTATATCGCTCTGAAGGGCGGGTGACTTAGCGCGGAGAGCAAAGGAAGGGGGGACTCAGAGCGTCAACAACGAAAGTGAAAACATGTTAACAAGTTGTTTTTGGCAGATATAGCATTTTCAAAACAATAAAGGATCTAAATATGCTTGAAATATGTGTTACCGATTAAAGTTAACACCTCATATAAGTAAAATACCCCCTCTTTAATGAAAAAAGCAGCGATGAATGAAGGGAGAGAAAAGTTCAACTCTCAACTTATAGGCCTATGCAGCCAGATACACACAGATAAAATACTAGTGGTGCTTGAGGTTACACAAACAGAAAGACACCTCTACTGCTGCCCACACAAGAGCAGAGTCTAACAGAGCACTTCCTTTATCAAAGTAGTGGCAAGACTTTTGTTCCTGCCTGACATGTACAAAGTTAATGTTTTTTTGCGCTTTAAAAAAATGATGTTATAATTTGAACATTTTAAATCACAATATTCGTCTAAAACGACTTAATAAAAGAAACAAGTCCGTTGACTTTCGCGTTACAAAACTGCGGTGCCCAATGGGAGCTGACGTCGTTCCTCCTGTGGATAGCTGCGCGTCACATTTTTTCCTTTGTACCAAAATGACTTTGCAACACGTCCAAATCCTGTGTGTATCATCAATTAAGAAAATAAAATTGGAGAAGGAAGTAAGTAGAGAGTCAGTGGTGGTTAAAACGAGGATTGATCGGCAAAATGGCGTCTTGAAAATAAGCGATTAAAGATTATTCAAACCTATTACTCAAACCTTCAAGCCTGAATCACTCCAAATACAACTTTTGGTGAGTAAATAGTGAGGGGAAACAACTATGACACGGTTAAAAGCTGTGAAAAGTCCATTTTGCACAATAGGTCTGCTTTAATGTATGTGGATGAGTGTTGGTTTTGCTGTTGTTGTAACATGAGCAGCGACAAAATAATCCTGAAAGTGATTAATAAAGTATCTGTCTAATGTAATGTGCTGGCCTGATGTAACAGCTGAGGTTCTTGTTCCAAAGCACATTAAGTCTAACTATAGGCACATCCCAGGCCTCCATCAGAGACATGAAAAAGTCTTACCTTTAGGAGACACAAATAAGACACCGAACAGAGCCGTGTCCAGTTCAAGAGATTCAAGATTGTATTGTCATTGTCATAGAAAGACGACACAATTACGTTTAGTTTTGAATTAAAATGCAATACCAAAGGTGTCTGACCCCACAAATAGACCAGAGTTTGCTTGACAAAACTCCCGGTTGCGTTCACGTTCTAGATTTTGATGACGTCATAATCTCAGATGGCGGGCATGGGCCTATAGAACTCTACGGGAGATTTACCGTTTGTTTTTTTTTTAAAGAAATATCCAAAATAGCAATCCACTAACACTGAATTTTATTATTTGTTGGGATTGGGATGACAAACCTGCAATATTAACTCTCATGGCTTTAAGTCCTTTCAACTGACAACAATCACGCCTTTGGAGTTGAATAATGGGACCGTTTTCTGAGGCTGTAGTGGAAAAAAGAAATCGCTTTAGTCTCATTATGTTGACAGAGAAGAAGACTTTGAACTTTGTGCCAGTTTTTATTTCATGAGGACAGGCCTGGTAATTACAGAGATATTAAAAATTAAACCAGGATGGCAAATAAACACAAAATTCCACCATAGACTTCTGACCTGTCGTCCAACTCAGTTTTACAGGGATTCTAGAATGTCTGTCTGCCGATCTGCAATCTCCTGCACAAACCGATGAAGTGTCTCGCCTAAGGACGCAACAACTGTTTGCGCTGAAGCCGCTGCTACCCCACCGCGGCACCGGATATTCCCAGCGGTCTCCCATCCAAGCACTAACCAGGTCCAGCCCCGCTTAGCTTCCAAGATCAGACAAGATCGAGTGTTCTCAAGGTGGTGCGGCCTCGTCAACCGACCTAACTTTTTACTCCGGGGCAGTCAGACTAAACTACTGACCTCCCTCGAATGAATAAAGCCTATTAATGAACGCTATTATTATTTCATGTGGATTTGCTTCGGCAAGGTTTTTTAAGCTTTTACTAAATCTGCACTTTCACGTCTAATTCTCTTCATGAGCATAATTCCTCCAACATTATTTTGTGCCTAAAACTCACTCCCAATTAAGCCTCTTGTCTTTACCCCTGAATAAAACATTTCCAGAGTCCTTCTTGTTGGTCTGCATTATTTATCATAGTGAAGAATACGAGGACGTCTCTTCCTCAGTTAACCCGATTTATCTCCAGACGCGCGGCTCGGCGTCGCGGCCCGTGGGTCTGTTTCTGGACCTGGTTCAAGTCCCAGAGGCTGATCTGAATGAGCTTATAGGTTTTACAGGCCATACAGAAGTGCCATGGGATTGTCACAGTTTTACTCAAACATCAATGTAATTTGTCTCTAAATATTTGAGTTAATGTGAAAAAATGTCTGACTTCAGATCCCACTGGTATTTTCTTTCATTCCTTTGTTCTTTATTTGTCATAGTCCATGTACAAATTCATTAATCTTACAAAAGAAAAGATGATTTGTACCAGATTTAGCTACTACTACTTTCCATCTGCAGTCCCAGGGCAGTGAACACATTAAAAATACAAATTTCATTACAATTACATTATAAGACTGTTTTGTCATAACTATTAAAATAAGAAACGTGTAATTCTATAGACACAGGACTGGTTTTGTCATGGCAACTTCTGCTTGAGTAATTTCTTTTTAAAGTGGGACTAAACACATAAACTCCGCCCACAACCACATTTCAAACGGAGCGGCTAAACTGGGCAGAACCTGGAGGACTAAAGAAGAGAGTGAGGGGGGAGGAGGGGCGGGGTCTGGAGGACTAAAGAAGAGAGTGAGGGGGGAGGAGGGGCGGGGTCTGGAGGACTAAAGAAGAGAGTGAGGGGGGAGGAGGGGCGGGGTCTGGAGGACTAAAGAAGAGAGTGAGGGGGGAGGAGGGGCGGGGTCTGGAGGACTAAAGAAGAGAGTGAGGGGGGAGGAAGGGCAGGGTCTGGACATATGACGAACAGTTTGATTGGTTTAACAGGTACACTTTAAACTCCGCCCCTGCAGCCAGGTGTTTGTGATCAGAAACACCAGGCTGTAGTAAGGGCAGTCCTGTGTGATGTCACCAACTACATCATTAGCCACCGGAGCCAGGACACACCCATTTTTTAAAATAAATTATACCTAGTTCGCTCTAAAATTGCCAGTATGACTAGAAACAGCAGACAGTACTATTCAAGCATCACAAAAAGTCGGTTTAATGATTTAGTTCAGTAGCTTTTAATTGTGGAAGAAAATTTAAAAGAAAACATATATTTTTATATTCTATTTTAATGTAATCTCAGCTCACTCCTCAGAGAGTCCATGCAACAATTATGTATTTTATGAGCAACATAAGCGGCTTATCCATTTATTCTTAATGTTTTACTTTAAATGGCCAGTATTACATTGTTTTCTGATCTATGTTATAATGTTGTTTCCACATCACAAACAGACCTGGAGTTGTGTTTTGTTTCATTCACGCATGTTTAACACAAACCCTGCATATTTAGGCTGAGTTCTTCTCTTAAACGGAAAACACTCTGGTCCACCTTGTGATGTCATGCGGTGATACAGGAAGTGCTCCAATGTGTTTTTAAACTCCACACACCTTCACTAGAATCATTTGGATAATTTCAGCCCTGGAATTGCCAATCTCTGCTGAAAAAAGGTAAAAGGAGCTGTTAACTTGAAAGCTACCACTACATGACATCACAAAGTGGAACACAGCATTTTGAGCTTTGGAGATGTAGACAGACTAGTAATAAAGTGTTACTCAAACGTGTGAATGAAACAGAACACAACTCCAAAACGTGTGATGAAACAGAACACAACTCCGGGTGTGTTTTTGAGGAGGTAACAACATTATAACATGACTTAAAGCTCACAAGAGTCAGTTTTGTGTAATATAGGACCTTTAAGTTTATTTAAGCTCGATGAAAAGATGTGTAAACTATTCAACGCGTTTCATTCTCGTTTCCCTTGACAATATTTGTAGTGATTTCCAAACTATACCTTATTCTCGGCTTTGAAAGAATGCAACTTCTACCTTTCATTCTACATCTCCCTCTCATCTCCGCGAGCTCCATGCCTCCTCCGGCGCAGTCATTAAGATGCACCTGATGCCCTCCCTCCTCTCTCGGAGCACTGCGGTGAGCGCCATTTCTTTAGCGTTGTCTCAAAGTCGTACTTTTGTCATTGGAGCAGCAGGAGGCAGACAGATGCTGATAGATTCTTTTTAATGAGGTGCACTGTTAGTTTCCTCAATATGTTTAGATGACAAAAATATCAAGAACGGGGGGTTCAAGCCGAGACGCGTCGCTTTGAAATCCGAACGTGCGGTAGTTTAAAGCAGGTAGAGGAGTCTGGTGGCCTTATGGCTGCTGTCAAAAATTGATTTATTTACTTCATTATAAACCCTACAACAGATTGTGTTTTCTAGACTTAAAGAGAATGAGTTTGTTGTTAATATATTAATTAAATAGTGTAAAGCTATAACTGTAAACATCTGTAATGTTGTAAAAGTTGTGCTGCGAGGTGTAACTGCCACTAGAATTGAAGCACAAAGTTGAAATAATACTTTCTTTTGTAATTTTGCTAAAGGATATTTGAAGATTTGAAAAGGATGTGTGCTAGAATATCCAGGATGAATCAGAACCATAGACTGTATAAAGAAGTGGACTAATTGAGTGTGACCCACAGCGTTCGGCTCCAGTCAAATGAAGCTCATCGAGGCCAGAGCAGTTATAGCAGCTAATTTGGAGCCGAGTTCCATATTAGGAATTTCTACCGCGAGTATCATAGCAACCAAAGAGCCAATCCGGAGCGAGGCTGTTGAACGTAACGTCCCTTCCCGGCCGCACCGCTGGTTTACCGGGGAGCAAACCTGTCACTAACGCTAGCGGGAGTGACCTCGGGGAAAAAAGGTGCCCGATTTGACTGATTAAAGTTCATACCTTGAATCACGGACAAAGTAGCGAAATAAAAACACCAGGATCATGTAGAGCAAAACATTTTAAGACCAAAATGACGAGGCTCACTGCAGCAGTTACAGACAAAGGGAAGACAGTTTTTCAATGTAAAATGAATTGGAGTCAGGGTCGATGAAGCTGGAAGTGCGTTAGCTATGTCCATTCATATATACAGTCTATGATCAGGATACACAATAGGCAATTCAAAATAAACATGTTTAAACAAATTCTCAAGCTGTACTTTGACATTTTTTAAGCAATGACGTCTGTGTGGTACAGACTCAGCTGTCAATTCACTGTATCAAATTCTATCAGTATCGTTGTGAACCATATGGTAAATCTTTGGAGGATCTTTTATAGCATGAAAATGTTGGTAAACATGAAAGAGGGGGTATTTTACTTCTGTGGGGTATTACCTGCTAACATATAATATATTTTAGATCACCATGGTTCCCTTTTGTTGTTTTGAAAACGCTAAATTCGGCAAAAACTACACAAACGTGTTTTATAAGTTTCACTTTTGTTTTTGATGCTCTGAGTCTGGAACTCGGCTCCAAATTGGCCCCTGTAACTGCTCCGGCCTCGATGAGCTTCATTTGACTGGAGCCAAACGCTACGGGCGACGCCCCACTCCCTTCGTCCACTTCTTTATACAGTCTGTGGGGTCCACCACCTGCTTGTCTCCATGGAGGTGTTGTTGCTTTGCCTGAAATGCCCAGCACTATGACATTAAACTTATCTCCATGGAGACAAATACAAACACTTAACTAATTCAACTTCTTGCTTTTTGCATCACTTAACTCAATCTTTCCCAGCATCTTTCTGGAGACTGCAAAGCCAAGACCTACAAACACTGGTGGTTAAACAAATGTCCAGTACCACCATGCGAAGAAGCCCATTTCTTTACAAAACAATGGGAAGTTTATCCAAGACTTCTGAAGATGTTTGGATAGGGAGGATTATGCGTCGGGCCGCATCCAAATTCCAACTTTGAAGCCCAAGTTTAGTTCACATGAAGTTTTTAGAACTTATACCACGGCAGGAAGTGCATGTTTGTAGATGTATATTTGTAAATGAAATGAGTTTAGGACAATTAGATCCACTTTGATATCGTCTCACATGAGCATGGGAGAGGAGGTTGGAATTATGGGAAAATGTCAGTTGATAAAGAAAGTAACTTGAATTTGATTACGGTTTTAGTAGATTTAGAGAATATTTGTTTATTACACCTCCATGGAGAATAAGTATTTCACATTTTGTAACTTAAAATAGTCTGTATTTGGAAAAATATATTTTTTAAATTACACAGATTACACAGATTCCAATGAGCTTTTAAAAGTCGGAGCCCCCTCTGCTGTCAGCAACGGGAATGAAAAACCGTGAAATAAACAAATGAAATCCTTATCCCCCGTGAATGTGACGCTAATAGAGTCGTGCGAGCCATGTTGAAACCACAATTTGACTGTAGAATAAGTCCAGTCATGGTTTATGGTTAAGCGAGAACCACACGCTTTGCCAAAACTTTACAAAGACAAGAGGATCTGGAGCCGTGTCCTGACTCCCCGATTTCAGAGGCCGTGATTGGCAGGCGGATTAACCAATCAGAGCGAGGCATGGTCCGTTCGCGTCAAAAACAAACATGGCTGCTTGCATGTAAAAAGGAAAAAAAAATAAAACAACAACATAAAGGACCGAGAAACAGTGTAGATTTGTGTGCAGAATCAACGATGGAAGCACCAGACTCTTATTTATCGCGGGTAAAATAATTTATGAGAATTGAGCAGGCGTCTTCTGCATTCTGCATACACTGTGGTCGCACCGTCTCAAGTTAGGACGGATTATTTTCACCCTTTATGGGCTTAAAAACTGCGCAGGAGAAGTCTGGTGTTTTACCTATGACGCGACTAAACGGGCAAAATGCAAACGGAGCATTTTTGAGCGCTCAGATGAGTTAAGTTTGGACTAGTGGATTCATGAAACGAGCGTGAATGAAGCAAACGTGGTTAAAAGCTCAAATAATATGTGTTCTTTAAGGTCTGTTAGTCTATAACGCTATGGTCTATTTAACATACTTCTTATAACGATGGAATGACTTTGACTTTGAAACTGCAGAGCCAGGTTGACGGGAAGTGGCACGAATGAACTTTGTGCAAATGCAGAATAGCGCGGCACACGCTCGGCTCCGTAGCGGCGCGTGCGTTTCGAAGGACTGCGCCCAGAAATGAGAGGAGAACGGCGAAGCGGAGGGGCCTGCCAAAGCCTGAACGCATCAAGTCTTTAATGAAACTCTAAGCCCCAATCAACGGGACTCCAGCCATGCCAGCGGAATTCTTCTTCCTGTTTTAGACGCCTTCTGTTAGCTGCCGCGTGCCGCACACATGCCAAATCCGGTTGCCTCCTCAGCTGTGAAATCAACAGAATGATTCAATGGCTCATAAAAAGGATTGTGTTTGTCTGTGTCATGCAGAAATAAATGTTTTTTATGGCATTGTCAGTTACATAAATTCAAAGTCAGGTGGTGTTATACTGTTTGTGTTGCATGTATTGATTTAGTACATGACAAATTGAATCTATTTATTATTTTTAAACACACTAATGAAATACAGTGTACGCGATTGTAGATTCGACAGTACATTGTTTCATGTGTCTAAATCGTGCAGCCTGAGATATACGGAGTGTCCATAAAGTCGCTTACAAAGGCAACTGATAAGATATATTAATTAGATTTGTTCTGTTGTACTCAGTGGTTATAAAAGTTTTTAATCACATTGCATTTTTGTGTTTCAGACATCCTGTTGATTAAAGACACATCCTTCTGAATGAACCCCTAAGAAATGGCTCCTCCTCAAGAGAAGCACAATGTGTATCACGGTTTACTGAGACAAAATCAGATACACAGACTCAACGAAACTACTGAACAACGTCTGGGAACAGATCCCCATCACATCTGTCAGTTCTTGGATGGTACAAGAAATATATGGAGACAGGGAAAGTGTTTGATAGAAAGAGAAGTGGGCCACCGAGAACATCTGAGGAAAACAACTGCGTTTCTTTCTATGGGGCTGTGTTAAAG
>KN477642.1:0-11151 GCA_000787095.1 Periophthalmodon schlosseri
ACTTTCAGCGAGAGCCATCCCAGATTGGTGATGTGTAGAGCTCAATTCAGACTGCTACACACATCAATCTGCCGTGAGCTAGGTCATGAGAGTTTAAGGACTTTTAAGACATCAAGAAGCCTTAACTATCACCTGATGACATCATGACATGCAGCCAAAGATTTTAAAGGTGCACAGTGTAACTTTTCTGGTTGTTTCTATGGATATTATTTCTTTGCCAGGAATCTTCCACCCTGCAGCATTAAACTATCTTGGATTTATTAATGTACGCATGATTTTATGGCAAAAAACATGCATCTTTTACTGTGAGCGGGGTCACTCCTCCACAGGTCTGACCTGTAACTTGGCCTGGCAGTGTTGCCTGTTTCCAAGGAGGTAAATACATTTAATTCCAGACAGACCCTCTGCTAGAGAAGTTACATAGTCCATCTTTAAACTTAAAATAAAACACAAACCCATTGTATGTTTCTGATGCGGAGACAAGACTAAGTGGTTAAAATTCCACACACGAAACATGGCTAATACTTATTGCACCTAGTTTTACATTTGTTAGCCGCGAGCTTGACACCCGCTTGGTAAAAATGAAAAGATTGTAACGCTAAAGCAGGTAATACTTATTCATTAACCTAATTAAGTCAAGCTACAAGCACTAAAGGAGATGAGAATAGCTGTCTCACTCTGATATACGCGTTAATACAAAGAATGAATGGGTTTATTGACAAGAGGGATCAATATGTCAATGGTAATAAGAGGAGACACAGATAGACATGTCCTGTTCAAGGTTGTTCTCTACTAGGCTAAATGGGAGGGGCCCATACTTGTCGTAGCCTACATAAAATTTCCTCTTAAACAAATAGGCTAAAGAACCATTGGCCTAAAAAGTCATTATCAGTGCCTGTCATAGGTATCTGAGAATTGAAAGAAAGTCAAACGTCAAAAGTCCACACTAGTTTCTGAGAGCTGTGAAAAGTGCTTACATACTCATCGTGAAAGTCAAAATAACTCTGTTGTGTGCTGTCCACATCTTATTATAAATCGTTTTATATCGTTAATCAGGTTAGCATACTAGCTGTTGTTAGCTTTACTGTCACGTCAAAAGTCCACACTAGTTTCTGACAGTTGTGAAAAGTGCTTACATACTCATCGTGGTGAATAATTAGGATGAATGCATAAGGTAAGGGAGGAATAACTTTGTACTACTGCAAAAATGAACTAGTCCTGTTTTTTATGAATTCCAGATTAGAACATTGGCTAATTAGTTGCAATAAAAAGCTAGAGAATGCCCTGTCATCATTGAGTGCAAATATATATTCTGCAAAGTTGCTCAGAACATTTGATGGGATTTCTAATAAGAAGTTTTACGTATTTGTGTTTTGCCTACAAACACTTCACCATTTAATGACCGTTCACATTGCATAGTAACTGAAAATGTCAATCCAGTTAAAATAGATGATAAAAGCAACACATCACTCAAAACAGTGTTTGTTTTAGTAATCATTTCAGCACTAAAATCACCTCCACTTCTGTCTATCTGTTGACAATTAGCCATGCTGCTAATTTGTCTTTTTAAAATGCTTTACTCCCTTCTGTTGCCAGCAGAGGTCATCCCGCACCAGAATCCAAGAGTTCGCATTCAGAGTAAAAGACTAAATAAATTCCTGCAACTCAACTTATTTTCCATAATTTCATGTACATATTTAGAGTAATAAACTGTGAAATACTAGTGTACTAGCGAAGTATTAGCCTTACCAGCAAGATAAATTCTCAGGATTTTTGTGAATTCACAAACTCTTGAGAATTTGTGTTGCTCAGCTCCAGCTGAAGCATTTGCATGTGATAGGTGACCAATCACGGGGCAGCATTGTGGTTTAGGCTGAAGCCAGTGCTGAACCAACCAAAACAAACATGCAACACTGGCAGATGTACTTAATATAAAACTTAATATTTTGTTTGTGAAAACGTGCAGAGGGAAACACTTTGTGCATTTATGGACAGGTAAGACGCATGTGCTTTTCTCTCAACTGGATTTAAGTAAAATTAGATTTTTCAGCTTGTTCCACTATTGTGACGCTTCGACCAATCAGCATGAAGTATTTGTTTAAACATTCCGATCATTGATTCCGAACATTTTCAGCGTGAGCTATTCCAGACTGATGGGTAGGACTCTATTCAGAGGGCTACACGTATCAATCTGAGGAAAGCCAGGTTGGTGAAATATGATATTTTCTCTTGAATCTTGTAGAAAACATCCTTAACCCCTTTACCCGCCTATACACCGCTAGCAAACCTCATCAAATGTCAGGAAAAATTAGTCACGCATTCACTTGTCCTCTTTTATCAACTGGATTATCTGACAGGCAGCCATGCTTTTATAAGTTATTGACCATTCAAATTCCACACCTATATCCAAGCATGACTAACAGGCTTATGGGGAATCGTCAACCCACTGTTGCCATAGAGATCAAAGAAACAGTGAGAGAAAAAGTTATGTTTACTCAAGACAGTATCTCCAAGCTTTAAACGTCCTCACTTTTGTTTGGAAGATAACGGCGGATGCGCGTACCAGTAACTACGGATCCTAAACGACTCCTCACGCGCACGTACAGTTCATTCAATTCCTCGGGCCTGAAGAGCGCGCGGTCGCTTCGCTGCTACGATATGAGAGAAAGCCACATTGTAGATTCTCAGCCAGCATGGTCAAAATATCCAAACAAACTTGGCGGACACCAGCAGAGAACACAGGCGCTCAGGCAAGTCAAGCTAATGCTCTCCCGTCACAAATCACAGACCGTTGCGTTTTATGTTGTGCATGTGGCTCGTTATTCATGCCCAGTTAAAGTGTCTGATTATAACCTGTGTTTTGGAGGTCATAAACAGAGAGATATTACGGTGTTGCTGGTTCCACTTTAATGAGCTGACTTTAAAGGTACAGTATGTAACTTTCTGGATGTGGTAAAATACAAAGTTAAAACCATACTTCTGAACATTTTCCATGGAGATAGATATGTTTTATGCCATGCTGTAGAATATTACAGCTGAAGGAACAACATTTCCACGGAGACTCCAGGCCAAATAAGAGTCAGGTTTGTGGAGATGCAAACCCGCACACAGTAAGGACACATCTTTTGTCTACGTTTTTTTAGGGCAGTAAACATCATTTTATTTTAGTTTTTTGGCTAAAAAGATACATGCTGCGGCTTTAATGGTGCTATATTATGCCAAATTGACTCTCGGAAGATTTTAGCCGTGTTGTCACCTCAAAAACATACCTGGAGTTGTGTTTTGTTTCATTCACACATGTTTGAGTAACCTTTTATTATTAGTCTGTCTGCATCTCCAAAGCTCAAAATGCTCTGTTCCACCTAATGATGTCATGAATTGGAAGTTTCATCAGCTACCGTTTACCTTTTGTTTAGTAGAGTTTGGAAATTCCAGAGCTGAAATGATCCAAATGATTCTAGTGAAGGTGTATGGAGTTCAAAAACACAGTGGAGCACTTCCTGTATCACCACATGACATCACAAGGTGGAACAGAGTGTTTCCTGTTTGAAAGAAGAACTCAGCCTAAATATGCAGGGTTTGTGTCTTAAAAATGTGTGAATGAAACAAAACACAACTCCAGGTATGTTTTTGGTGAGGATAATATAGATCAGAAAATGGTTTAATATGGACCCTTTAAGAAAAATTTAGGTAGTTGTAATCAGACCTCCAATTGTTCACTTATTGGGACTAAAACTGTTGTTAAAATGCATTGTGTTATTAATTAATTCCCAACACTTGATGGGTGAAAGCTACTACCACATTCTGCACTGGGGCAGAATGACAAAGAAGTGGCTCTCAATCTGTGCCAATGGCCTTTTTAACCACAGAACTGAAATCAGAGTGAAATTGACCTTTCTGCCGCAAACAGCAAGTGAAAAATTTTAAAGGATATACTCTTTTTACCTGAAGTTGCAGGGGTTGCACTTTGCTGCAGTATCTGAATAGTATTAGGTAACTGATAAGCAGCGTCAACACAGGGGAAGGAATGTGTTGCTTTTTTTAATACCAGATGCCTTCCCTGAATGAACCCTCGCCATTTATGTGGGACAAATAAGAAGTTGATCTAAACTTTTAGGTTGTAAGATTGGGTATCAACTTTTACTTGTCTTTGACTGATAAAGTGACTTGATAAACTGTGAAACATTTTTGCCACATTGTTCATTCATTCACATTATCACTGTAACGTTCTACATTGTCAAGACAACGCTTCCGTCCGTCCATTGATGATACGTGGATGATTACCTGCCGGCCTTCGCGTTTGCACTTACCTTTATGTGACAAGCGTATCCTGGGGTAGATACTATGAGAGGCTGAGTGCGCTGTCCTCAACATAACCGTATACAGCAGCAGCACGAGCCCCACCAGCGCACCACTTCCACTCTCCATTCTCCACATCAAAAGCCTGCACAAAAGTCTTTGAAAGGCAAATCAATTCTCCTCCTCTTCACTCAGTAATAGGCATCCATATTTTTAGATCCGCACAATTAGCCTGAGATGTCTCTATATACTGTCTCTTTGCTAGTTCCCCTATAGCTGCCTGCAGAATCAAGCGCATCCACCCACCACCAACACCACCTAGGGACCGCGTTATCCTTGCTTGTTTTTTCCGTTAAAGTCCAGTTGTTGTGATGCTCAACGTTGCGTCTTCCATTTAAAAGATTTCCCGATTTGGGGTAAGAAAATCAAATTCCGCTGATGGAGCTACTCATTTCGAAGAGTCCAATTTGAGCACATCGACGTATAGATTTGTAAATTGTATCTTCAATCCTGGATGATTCTTTCTTTCGTTGGTAGAAGACAGGTTGAGATTGCCTCGTGCCTGGCGTGGTGCGGTATCCAAAAGTCAAGCGCTTTCCAAAACTCATTCAGTAGTCCAACGGAAGAAACGGCAAAGAGCCCCAAGCTAGAAGACTCTACGGAATCCACCTGCCAATCGGAGCGTGTGGAGATAAAGACCAAATGAGAGGTTGTGGTGTCAGATTTTATAGCGTTAAAGTGTTGAAATTGGCTGCTACGTCTAGTGCGCGTTGCAGAGAGCTTGCGGAGTCTCTTACTGTGCAGCCTGCCTGTCTTGCCTCTCCCCCCCTTTGGCTGTCACACACTCTTAACAGACCACCCCTTGCTACGGAGCCCTCCCTCCACCTCCTCCTTCGCTCTCTCCCTCCTTCACGCTCTTTCTCCCCCTCCTCCATAAACGTGGACTGGTGCCAAGGTTTCGCAGGCTCCTCTCCTCCGCCCGTGACACTTCTTCCATTTGCGTCGTGTTTGTGTGCGGATTTCACGTTATTGCTGTTTCCATGGAGTTCACTGTCAAGGTTTTTTTTTTTTTTCATTTCTGTTTTTTCAAGGCAATTTCCTTTTGTCGTTTTATCTGCTCCTGACAGTTGCGGAGTGAATCGCCCAGCAAGACTTCTTTTGATTTATTGCTTGCGGCGTGTTACTATTACAGAGAAATAATACAGAATTAATAGAATAATCTTGGGCTGTCAAAAGTATTGAAAATCAGATTCTAATCGATACTAACACTATTACTGAAACTAGATACTAAATTCTAAAAAAGTCACATTCACAGGACAGAAGTGAACCTTTCCTGAATAGCTTTAGAATGATCTTGAGCTGTATCAGAACAAGTATAAAACCACTTAAACTAATACACATCCATGGACCACTACGGCACCTACCTGGACGACTGAGGGGTTACACAGATATAAGGCCACATGGGAATATAAAAGAAAGTACTTCGAGCGATTTGTTGAAAATGACATTCTACTGTTTTTTGTCTTTGATTCCTTAGTATCGAAATCAAGTTTGAAATTTTAGTACCATGACAACACTAGAATGAGCTAGTCTTGACATACTCGGTAATATATAGTTAAGATAAGAATGTAATAATAGTCGCACGATATAAACCTTACCATAAAATATTCATTGAGATCTTGCAGGGAGGCTAACCATATTAAGATAAGTTATGTTTTATTGTCCCCTTAGGTATATTTGTATGTTTGTTACATAAATGCTCTATTTAAATGCCGTATAAGAATCTCATGACAAGCCTTTGGTGAAATAATTATAGTCATCTTTCATTTCTCGTAGTCTTTTCAAAGGGTCAAAGGATAATGGTCTGTGCATGCCATTTTTTCACTCATGTTATCACAATGTTGCCAATGTTGTAACATCTATTGTTTATAGGCCCTGTATCTGATTTTTTTTCCCATTTATTTGAGCAAACGTTGTCTTACCGCAGTACAGATATATTGTATAAGCAGCTCTTGAGGTCACAATATCTAATTATAAAGCGTTTTAAATGAGTTAATCGGGAAGTGTGCGTTAGCATGCTAGTTGTCGGCAAATCGCTCTGGTCTCTGAGAGCCGTGAAAAGACGCTTTTCAACTCATCGCTGTAAATAATTAAGATGCTCGGAATGCATACGGCAAGTGAGGAATAACTTTGGACCACTGCAAACCGTTTAAAAATGAACTGGTTTTTCACATTTTCAAATCCATCAAAATCCATCATTAAGTGGACAAACTGACACAAAACTTGAGATCATGAACGCCAAAGTATGTATGTATGAAACCTGGCATTTTACCATAGTCGAAATTCACAAGACATTCAAAACCAGGTGCCTCAGATTTATATTCTGGATCAAGTGACAGGACAAGGTAACAAATGCAAGACAGGAACCAGGCCAGGAGAAGGAAATGGGGTTGGCTGAGTCACACACCGCACCAGGTAATACAGTGGAACTTTCATGGTATACAACATGTGAAATATTGGCCAGGAACCACAATGACGACAGCAGAAGTAGCCGGAAAGTCATTGGGAAATAGAAGCCTCAGGCCAGGAAGAGCAAAGTGAAGGAGGTTAACAGACATCCCGTTCTCTATTGTGGATTTAAGGGATTAAGTAAAGTAAAGTAAATTATGGATTAGTGGGTAGAAGTCCACAGAAACTGCAAATAAGTCTTAAAGATGAATTGCCTTGAAATCTGCGCAATTGTTCATTAGTACGAAACATTATGAAACATGTACAGTAGATGGGCAGGTGTTAAACGGAACATATAACGCAATATTGACGTTTTGTTCCTTATCTTACTCAAAGTGACTGATTCATGCCTGTTTGAGTAATCCTGTGTTTTTCCTGCATTTGAGTAATGAGTGTTCAGAAAATTACCCCCACCCATATCCTACTTACTGTATTTTCTGGAGTATAAGTCGCACTGGAGTATAAGTCACCCCAGCCAAAAAATGCATAATAATGAAGAAAAAAAACTTAGATTTCACATATAAATCGCATCTGAGTATAAGTCACACCCTCGGTCAGACTTATTGTCCGGAAAATACGGTACTTGCAATCATTTGAAATATTACATGGCGTTAAAAATGTTCAGTAGTCATTTTTCAAAAGTAAAGGTACGTAAATGTAATTCTGCTTGTGAAATGCCAAAGTGAAGAGGCAGGGCTTCTCAGGTTTCTGTGAACATTAAGTCCATGGTTTCTGTTACTAAGCTGTTTTAGATCAGAAATGCATTTTACAATGAACAAAACATAAAATTTGGATCTACTTATGTTGTAGTTTAAAAGTCACATATACTAAATTGGCTCTTTAAGCCATGTGTTGCCTCAAAAACATACCTGGATTTGTGTTCTGTTTCATTCACTCATGTTTGACTATTACATAATTTGAATTATTTGTGTATTGCCACATGACATCACGAGGTGGAACAAAGTGTTTTCTGTTTGAGAGAAGGCTTTGTGTGTTAAACATGTGTGAATGACACAAAACACAACTCCAGGTATGTTTTTGATGAGGAAACTACATTATAACATTCATCAGAAAACAGCGTATAATGGGCCCTTTAATCCAGATCTTTAATCTGTATTTTAAAAGCATTCATTTTTTAAAATAGAAGCTCGTGAAAGAGCTAAGTAGCATTACTCACTCACTTCCCAAACTTGTTAGGAGGGTTGAGGCATCACTGAAACCACAGCTGTCCTGGGTTGGAGCTGGAATTGAACCGCCAACCTTGCAAATAGCTCCACCACATGAGCCACTGTTACCATCAGCATCAGAAATACACTATTATTAGCTTTCAATAATGTTATAAAAACCTGCATTTTATCTCTGTAGATTCATGCGTGTTTGGGTAATCCTGTACTGTCCTCTATTCAAGGCTTCCGTGCTTGGAAAATTTCTGTTTTCACCTGCATCCTATCTCCGCCCACTGCTCTGTACTTACTCTGTACATACGTGTAGGGTTCAAAAAGGTCTTGGTAGCCATTTATCAACAATAAAAAAATAAAAAAAATCTACTGAGTCCGACAGCGAAATGCCACTATCAGTTCTGCATGATCTACGAATGTTTCAGTTTCAATACTAAATAGCTGACAAGCACAATATGTCTTCTTGTCTTATACGTTAAAGGCACTACTGGATTTTACAGTCTTAAAAACATGAAAAAACAGAAGTAACTCAGTTTTAAACGGTTTGCAGTGTTCCAAAGTTATTCCTCACTTACCTTATGCATTCCGAGCATCCAAATTACTCACTGCGATGTATTTCTAAGCACTTTTTGCAACCTCCAAAGGCCAGACCAGAGTTTCGCCATTACGGTAAAGCTAACAATAAGTAACACGCTAACACGCACTTCCTGATTAACATAACATTTTGGCCTCAAGAGCTGCAAGACACATTTTGCTCAAATATATGGAACAAATCGGGTACAGGGCCTTTAAAGTGTTAGCGACAGTACAGGAAAACACATTCTCAATAAAAAAAAGCCATAGTGAAAGTATTGTTTTGGAGCACATTTTATACTTTCCATATAAGACTTTTATTACAACCGTATTTCTACCACACTGAAAACACTACTGCAAGTTAGGTCGCATGTACCGCCTTTATTTATGTAGTTTAATCTTAGCGCTTTAATCCTTACCTCTGTCCCTTACCTGTTCCGCGCTGCCCGTTGGGAAATCATTCGAAACGTAACTCATAAAATCCCATTCACCGTCTCTTTAAAGTGGGCGGCGGCTCGGAGTCGGGCCCAGAAAACAGATGTATGCGAGGGCTCTGGCAGAGACGGGCAACGCTTGGCCTGCGTAACTGGATGCCTGTGGGACTTTCCTGTGGGATATGTGCGAATTCAATCAAGAATCCCGTCACATCGCGGAGAGTTCCTAGACAGTCCGCTTCCCCTAATGCGATTTGAAAAGCTGCGGGGTAAAATGAAAAGAGAGAAGACATCTTAAAGGGTTATTCCGGCGTTTGGTAAATCAGATTATCCAGTGTAGGTGCCGTATTACACAATTATTTTGAAGTACGATGTTTTGATCTTTTACAGAGCTCTTATTTTCATTATTGTGTGAATGTCGGTATAGTAGCAGGTTGAAACCTTATTTAGCAGGATATTAGCACCTTTAAAGACATATTGTGCTTGTGTTTGCTAAGTTATAATCTATGACACTCGTGGATCGTGGATCGTTCTGTTATAATCTGCACATTGTAAATCACAATATTGATCTAACACAACTTAATAAAAGAAACAAGTTAGCTGACTTCCGTGTTGGAAAACGGCGGTGCCCAGTAGGAGTTGACGTTGCTGTAAACGTCATCACAACAAACAGCTGCATGCTGACGGTCGTTTTTTTTTTTTTTTTCATTTATGCCAAAATGGCAAAATGCAACACTGCCAAATCCTACGCATATCACCAATTGTGAAAATAAAATTGTAAAATAAGTAGCAGAGCAGTGGGCGTGTACTGTGGCGGTGAAAACGGGAGTAGATCGGAGCAATGACAGCTTCAGTACAGGAATATAACGAGTACTCAAACATGCATGATTCTCTAAATATAACTTCAAGAGGGTAAATGAGAAGGGAAACATGGTTAGAAGCTCGATTTTCCATAATAGGTCCGCTTCATAGGCTGTATAAGGAAGTGCACTAAGGGAATGCAATGTTACCCATAGCGTTTGGTTGCAACCAAATGAAGCTCATTGAGACTAGCACTTATAGAGGCTAATCTGCAACCAGGGACCATATTTGGATTTCCGAGCACTAAACCAAAGAGCCAATCAGAAGCGAGGTTGTTAATGCTAGCGGGTGCGACCTTGTGGAAAGAAAACACCGGATTGTTCTGTTATTAATGTTCATATTTTAATTTAGGGACAAAATAATCATGACCAAAATGATGAGCCTGACAGCAACAGCATGGAAAGAGGAGCGACGGCTTTTCAGTAGAAGTCAACTGCAACCAGAGCTCGAAGAAACCATTTCGCACCAATGCTCACTTCCTATTTGCAGCGTGGCAGCTAGCGCCTTAGCTGTGTCCATCTATGGTTTTAAGATAACAGTTATAAGCTGCCTTCACTATAAAGTGTTTTTTGTTTAGTTTTTTTTTTTTTAGGTAAGGTTTTTTTAGGTGGCACCTGGTTCTAGACCCTCAAGGCTGGAGTGATGTTGGATATATATGGAGGACTGATGGGAAGCAAAATAACATGTGTAAAAGTAATTGGCAATACTTCCATAACAATGCCATGTTTAAATCATCATTATTCACTGTGAGTGACAGTTTGAAATCTCGTCAATACTGAATTGATCCCAATGTGCAGTGTTGTATTGTGTGGCCTGCTCTGAAAGCCAAGACAACATTTTTTAAATAATGCAATTTGTTCCAAACTAATGGTGTGTACTAAACACTGCTCAAAAAGTCACTCTTACAAGATGTTAGCTTTTATTTATTCTCCACATGAACATTGCAAGAAATCAGATCGGTCTGCTTTGGATTATACTTGTATTTCCTCCTTTGCAGAAGTGAACAAAAACAACTACACTGTGTGCAAAACAAGTATTGTGCAAAGTGCCATAATTACAGCAGAGCAAACATAGGAGCTAAAGGAATGGTGACACATGCATTAAGAGAGAGAGAGAGAGAGATGTACACTGAGAGAGCGCGGGATCAAGAAAGAGAGCACGAGAGAGACAGAAACAGAGGGTGGGAATAGAGAGAGACAGAGCATGAGAGAAATGTACAAAGAGAGAGAGAGGGCAGGAGAAAGAGAGATGTACAGAGAGAGAGCAGGAGAGGAACAGAAAGAGGGGGAGGGAGAGAG
>KN477642.1:11542-50753 GCA_000787095.1 Periophthalmodon schlosseri
AGAGAGAGAGACAGAGCATGAGAGAGGGATGTACACAGAGAGAGACAGAGAGAGAGGAAGAGAGAGGCGGTAAGGAAAGAGAGGGTAAGAGAGAGATGTACACACACATAGAGAGAGAGCGGGAGAGAGAGAAAGAGAGGTGGGAAATGCCTGTTGTGCAGCAGCTGGCCCAGCCCCTCTGCTCCTCCCTGAGATCTGATGACTTCAACTCCCACGTTGCACCTGTTCCGCAGCCACAACAGAAGGACTACAGAAGCCGTAGGAAACTATCCGCGCTATTCCTCTGACGGCCGCAATTATAGACATTTCATTTGTAGTCGAGCGGGAGACGACTGCTCTGTGCCCGGAGCTCACCCCATCCACACCCCATCAGCTCGGAGCTTTTACGTCGGGGACGGAGTGGAATGATTATCAGCACCTTTAAGCTATAGGGCTGCAGCAACTAATTGGACTAATCAGTGTTAAGTGATCATTGAGGTATTTGCCATCAAATAAAGAGGTAGCAAGCCCATACAGCGAATGACAAAATGTTTCCTTTATGAGAGAAAATGTGCAGAAATTGTAAGAAGAAACCCGTGTTTTTTTTTTGGATCTTACATTTGTCTGCTTTGAAATCATGGAATTATCATAATCGCTATATCGACTTTATCGTGGGGACTTTTTCTTTGCAATACTATATCGACTTTTTCTTTGCAATAATAGGGAGATTTTAGTCATTTTTGCTGCAATGCGATAAGATCTGAGCTGTAGAGGGGTGAATTAGTCCCTTTTATGGCTAATTATTGCTTCACTCTGCTATTTATTTGTTGCTGCTCATGCCTTGTAATGATGCTGTATATTTTAAATTTGGGATAAATAACTGAGATTATCCTGCTTTGTGTAAGTGGCACAAAGTAGTTTCAATATCATCGTTTATCGTGGTGTTTCTCTGTAGCAATCGTGCTTCAAAGTTTGTTATCATGACAAAATAATAGCTACTTGCCACCCTAGAGAAGATGCAGCAGGGTGACGCGTGGTATTTCTCTGTAGCAATCGTGCTTCAAAGTTTGTTATCATGACAGGCCTACACTGGAACCCACAATTTTCAAAAGAATAGCTACTTGCCACCCTAGAGAAGATGCAGCAGGGTGACACCGTGAAATATGGTGCAATGCATGTATGTCTATGGTAGAATGTTGAGCCGTGAAATATGGTGCAATTGCTATCGTGGTGTATTTGGAATCACAGTTTTATTTTTAAAAGTTTTTCTACAATTAATCATTTCTGCATGTATGTCTATGGTAGAATGTTGAGCAGTTACCGTGGTGACAAAATGCACACGTTAGCAAACAAAGCCTGATAAGCTTTTTTTTAGAAAACTTAAGAAAGCATACAAAGTGGATTTAAATGCAACATTTTCAGACTGTGCTAAAATAAAGTCTAGCTTGAGTAACAGAGCTTCAGAAAGAGCAGTGCCTCAGTTAGCTTGACTCCCCAAAGGAATGTTGATGACATCAGCTGCAATTTATCAACATAATTCTTAGCATAATACGATAATAAACCATATTTTTCTTTTTCAGAGTTTGAACCATAATTAATTGGAAAATAAACCTATCTTGACATCTCTGTAGTTTAGTAGAACTGGTCCAATGCAGAGAATGCATTTCCAGCGGCAGTAAAGTCTACGTTAACCTTAACTCCAGTAACCTCCATTAATATTGTTACCCCTGTGGCATGTGTATTCCTTTAACAGGCACCATTTCAGACGATCATTTGTCGCTACGTGCCACGATAAATTCCCCTGCCCGCAGCTAACACCCTCCACTCTCCATCAGGCCAAACTCGGAGCATTTAGTCCGAGCATATTTCAGTTTTATGTCCTGATGAAAGGGCCGCTGGAAGGCACTCATTTCCCATCTTTGAAGCCTTGCCGGTAGATTAATAGAAGTTTAGAGGAGGCTAATGCTAATGCATAGCCCACTCAGTCGCGGTGCTAGTTCCCCGGGGTCCGCCTCCCCTTCAGCAGAGGTAATGGTTCTCATCCGTCAGGACTGTGCCCCTAGCCGGGACAACGGGAGCTCAGGGCGGTCGTGCTCATACACAAACGCTCCACTCTTTAAGCCGTTGGTGCTGATTTGTGTTGGACTTGACGCCAACAGTGTTTCCATTAGAACGGTCATGTAAAAGGGCTGTTCTCGTGGGAGTTTGTAAGAGTCAAATGCACCTCCAGAGTCTTTGAGAAGCAGTAGTTACATTGGTAGTGTAGTCTGAAGTGTACTTTTGATCGTCTAATATAGGCAAGGCAAGTTTATTTGTATAGCACAATTCGTACACAAAGTAATTCAAAGTATTTTACAGAATAAAAATACATTAAAATCACAATACAACAAATCAAAACATAAATAAGCATCATAAAATTAACATTAAAAGAAAAGAGTGCGGAATAAAAACCTTTCATATGCACAGTCTTATCTTCAGGAAGACTGTTCCAGGTTTTAGCTGCATAAAACGCACAGTCTTTCTTCAGGAAGACTGTTCCAGGTTTTAGCTGCATAAAACTGAAACGCTGATTCCCCATGTTTAGTCCTGACTCTGGGCACCAGCAGGAGGCCGGTCCCTGAGGTCCTCAGAGTGTGAGATGGTTCATGTGGCACTAACATGTGGGAGATGTACTTTGGTGCTAGGCCAAAGGTGCTAGGAGGTGCTAGGTACTTTTAGTATCTGAATGTACTGCAGCTGTTTTATCGCTCGTTTGGAGAGGCCAGTGATCAGTAGTCTAACCTACAAGAGACAAACGCATGGATAAGTCTTTCCAAGTCTGATTTTGGCAGTATACCTTTGATTTTTGCAATGTTTTTTGATGGTAAAAAGCTGCAGATGTTATTGATTTGATTTGGCTGTTAAAGTTCAAGTCTGAGTCCATTGTTACCCCTAGAGAGAGACTGGAGGTGACGTTCTCTGTGTTTCTGTGGGCCAAAGACTATGACTTCAGTCTTGTCTGAGTTTAGCTGGAGAAAGTTGTTTTGCATCCACACACTGATCTGTTGGATGCAGTGGCAGAGTGAATCCACTGGTCCATATTCACCTGCCCCCAGTGAGACATACATCTGAGTGTCAGTGTATAGATTTAATATCTAACAAACAATGACATATACAATATATTGCAGAAGGTAAATGGCTTAAAGAAGACATATTGTGCTTGTGTCTGCTATATAGTTATAATCTCCGACACCATTATGTTGTATTTTGCACCTTTTAAATTGCAATATTCATCTAAAACGACTTAATAAAACAAACAAGTCCCCTGAATTCCACGTTAGAAAAGTGCCGTGCCGAATGGGAGTTGACATGGCCGTAAACGTCATCACAACAAAGAGCCGTGCAGCTGTCGCTAGCAAGCAGCAGATGTTTTTTTCCTCCAAAATGGCTACGCTGCCGAATCCTAAGCTTATCACTGATTAAGAAAATAAAAGTGGAGAACAAAGTAAGTACAAAGCAGTGCGTGTGGCAACAGGGGTTGATCGACAATATGGCGTCTTGAAAATAAGGGATTAAAGATGTGCACGAATCACTCCAAATGCAACTTTGAGTGTGTAAATGGTGAAGGTAAACAACTATAACATGATTAAAAGCTCTGAAAAGTCGATTTTGCATAATAGGTCAGCTTTAAAGAACAAACGTTATGCATTATTTGTACTGTTATTGACCTTTAAACATGATCTTGAGTACCCTTTGCTTTGGCATTTCATGTTTTAGAACTTAAAATAATGGCTATCTTCACACAATAGATACCTTCTTTCTACAGACGCACTCTAATACTAGGAACTGGGGTTAGGTCGCCATCAACTGGCAGTAGATGGCGAATAAATATTGAATAAACAAACCGCAGCTAGGGTATGCAATTTGATGGAGGAAATGCTTTTAATTTATGGACCACGGGAGACCTCCAGATGTTTATCTATGATGTCACAAAACTGGGAATTTCAAAATTGCGTCTTTTTATGAGGCTTAGAAGGAGAGGACTTAAATTACAACTCCAGGTATGTTTTGGATGAGGGAACAATGTTACTGTATACGTTTAAAAGCTCAAAAAGTCAATTTTGCATAATTTGTGTTCTTTAAGAGTAGCATAGGTGGGTTATTATGGTAGCCTCTAATCATGACAACATTAAGTCTGACATTAAGGACACCAGAAACAAACATGAAACTTGTTTAGGAATTTCAGCTATAATAAAAGCATAATGAAAACAATGCATACACGTTTCAGACCCCTTACGATTTTCATGAGCTAAAGCTGCCCTGGGGTAGATTGAAGAAAACCTGCCAATATATAGACTTTTTTTTAAGGTGTATAGGTTTTTTAGGTTTTGAGTTATCTTGAGTTTGTCCAAAAGTGTGTCCAAACATTGACTGGTAGTGTAAGGGTCACCCTAACCTCGTCCTCAGTCACGGTGGAGCTCTGCTGGTGGCCGCTCTGAAAAGCCCTCTTGATGGAGTGCTGATGTGGGCAGTTTGTTTGCACAGGTCATGTCCAGACGTCTGTGGGTGTGGACCTTTCATGCTCCCGGCCCAGCAACAATATTTTCACTCGCGTTAACGTCGTGTCTGCGTCGTCCGCGCTGCGGGATGGAAGCAATTCTTTACACCAGCTCCGCACTGACCTGCAGAGACGCGCTCGCCGCCTCAGCCTATGAACACACACCCCCAGCTGTTTGCACTGCTGTCCTCAAAATACAAGTGGAGAAATAACGCAAGACAGATCGTGCTTTAATTTTGATATTTAAAGCAACGCTGAGTAACTTTCTGGAGACGGCGTGTCATCTGCGTGTTTTATTGCCACAAACAAAATTCACAAACTAGTAGCTCAGTTGGTAGAGTGGTCGTCCTCTGATCCGAACGTTGACGGCTCTCGGTCTCGACATAAACATCATTGGTTGAGCGGACAGATGAATGCTGTCGTTGTGTCCTTGGGCAAGACACTTAACCCCCGTCACCCCACGGTGTCTGCGTACACTGTGTGCGTGAATGGGTGAGTGGTTCCTTGATGTAAAGTGCTTTGAGTGCCTAGAAGGTGGAAAAGCGTTATAGAAAAATGTGACCAACTTGCCAAAATTTAAATTGAAAAACTTCAGAACATTCTCGAGGGAAATAGATACATTTTATGTTGTACTCTGGAATATGATAGCCAACATATCCAGGTCCTCCTCCAGGTCAAATAAGAATCCGGTTTGTGGAGATGCAGGCCTGTTCAAAGTAAGGACACATGTTTTTGTGTTTTTCACTACAATAAATTGATCCAATATGAAAAAACATGATTTTATTTTGTTTTTTTGGCTAGAAAGTTAAACAGTGAGACTTCAAAACATGTTTGATATTCATTTTTACCTGTATTTCATGATTTTTTAAAGGCGCAAACCGTTTAAAATGAACTAGTTCTGGTTTAGATACTAAAAATAAGGTACAGTGCCTTTAACTCACGATGGTGATTATGTAAAAATCAATCCTGTGCAGCAATTTGTTTTAAAGTTTAAGGGTGACATATACTAAATCGATTTTTTGGAGTTTTTAACCATGTTATAAAATTCCCCCCTCATCCAAAACATATCTGCAGCATTACATGTCACAGAAGAACAATAATCCAAATCAAAAATAAATCATTTTACTGTGTACTGAGCATTACGTGAACTTCTTAATACCAAATGGATGGCAAATGTGCTGAGGTGGTAGAGTAGCCAAAAATTGTACTTAAGTAAGAGTAACGTTACTTCAAAATTATATTACTCAAGTAGAAGTACAAAGTAGTGGTCCATGAAATTATTCAAGTGAGAGTAAAAAAGTATTTGAGAAACGTACTACTGAAGTAAGAGTAACTGTCGAGACATAGCATCTGATTTATAATTAGTATAGTACATTTGGAAGGACAAAACACAAAATTAAATAATACACAAAATCTGGTATTTTCAAAGGATCGACACAAAAATGAGATGAACTAAATCATATCTGAAGGAAAGGTGCAAGAAACACAAACGTTCAAATCATTTCATATTTTCAACATAAAGCTTTTGTCACTTGTGGATTTACTCACTTTCACTTTTAAAACTTTTACTCGAAAAAGACTATTACTACTACTACTGCTACTAAGTAAAAGTACACTCAACAGCATACATTTTTAGTTACTCTTAAAGTTACTCAAGTAAATGTAAGTGAGTACTGCCCTCTGCAAATATGTACATGTAGAATGCCAGCATGTGTAGTCTTTGATCATGGAAGGGTCTCTGGCTGAAAGGAGGTCAAGAACCCGGCGCTGTGGAGCCACGGGAGCAGTATACAGATCCCAGTCCAGGCGTTTACACAGGTGGCCGTCATATGCTCCGCTAAGCCTGTCCCAGCGGCCCGCGGACTGTAACGAAAACTCGCCAGAAGACTGAGACGCTTTGGAACAGATTTTATCAAATGCGGCCCAAGTGCAGAGAGAAAACGCAATTTAACTGTGTCAACTGCGGCAGGGGCTCGAGTGTCAAGCAGGTTCCGAAAGTGCCAGTCAATGTGCCAAGTGTTTTTATTGGCGGCTATTTTAGTCTAAAGGCCTGTGAGGTTTTTACTGGAGAGAATGGAAGAAGCTAACGGCATGGTACAAGAATCCAGTGACTTGTAACGTAGCCATTAGCTTATTGATCTGGATAAGCTTGGTGGTGATGGTGTAACACTATACAGTCACATATATAGACCCATATGTTGACTTGTTAATTATTAATGATTATCTTTACAATTCACATTTTTGTTGAAGTTGAAGAGTCAATATTACGCTATTTTCTGATCTATGTTATAATGTTGTTTCCTCATCGCAAACATGGAGTTGTGTTTTGTTTCATTCACACGTTTAACACGCAAACCCTGAATATTTAGGTGGTTTAGGAGTTCTCTCAAATTGAAAACACTCTGTTCCACCTTGTGACGTCATACGGTAATACAGGAAGTGCTTCAGTTCATTTTTAAACTCCATACACCTTCACTAGAATTTGGATAATTTCCATCCTGGAATTGGCAATTTCTACTGAACCAAAGGTAAAGGGTAGCTGTTAACTTGAAAACTACTGCTTCATGACATCACAAGGTGCAACAGAGCATTTTGAGCTTTGGTGATGTAACAGATTAATAATACATGGTTACTCAAACATGTGTGAATGAAATAAAACATTACTCCAGGTATGTTTTTAAGGAGGTAACATGTAACAGATAATAATACATGGTTACTCAAACATGTGTGAATGAAATAAAACATTACTCCAGGTATGTTTTTAAGGAGGTAACAGCATTTTAATATGGCTTAAAGCTCACAAGAGTCAATTTTGCGTAATATAGGACCTTTAAAATAGTGTGAACAAACGAAAACTGTGTGATATTGTAGCACTTTTTGTTATATATCCTTTTGAACGCTTAAATTGGGTGCCCTCTACTGGCAGCACGGGAGAGTGAAGCCTGTTGAAAAGACCTATTAGCAGCATGGTTATAATCCAATTTTTTGTCCGGTTTGAATCCTGCTCTCAACCTAAAAACATTGGTTGACCGGTCAGATCCACTGACCCACACGTTGGTGGTGATTCCAGCTCCCAAAGACGAATGCTGTCATTCTGTCCTTGGGCAAGACACTTAACCCTCCTCGCCCCCAGTGTCTGCGTTCACTGGTGTATGAATGTGAGTGTGAATGTAAAGTGCTTTGAGAGCCTTGAAGGTGGAAATGCGCTATATAAAAAACATTTGACCATTTATTTTATGACCAAAATAAAGATGATTTGAAGAGAAGGCAATTGCTGTAGACATTTTTCATTACAGTTTCAGTTGATGAAGTGAAAGGACATGCATTTAAAAGGAGACAACCTTGCTGAAGGAGAGGAGCAAATTTTTTTTTTTTTTTTTTTAGCTTTTAACCCGTGTATAATGTTCCTATCAAAAACATATTAGTTGTTTTGTATTTTGTTTCTGTGTGCACTAAGTCCATCTAAGCACTCATCTGTTTCAAATTGGTTACGCAACTGGTAGAATTAAAACATTTTTAAGTCCATAAGTCATCACTGGACTTGTTCTAAGTATTTCTGTGATCAAATTGGTTTTACTACAACTACTACTATTACTTTGCTTGGTCATGCATCTTTTTGCTTTTAAAGAGCCCATATTACATTTTCTGATCTGATCTGATTTTTTTTTCTGATCTGTTGTAACGTTGTTTCCTCATCAAAAACATACCCGGAGTTGTGTTTTGTTTCATTCACACATGTTTAACACGCAAACTCTGCATATTTAGGCTGAGCTCTTCTCTCAAACAGAAAACACTTTGTTCCACTTTGTGATTCCATGTGGTAAAACAGGAAGTTCTCCACTGTGTTTTTAAACTTCATACATGTCAAGATCCCAGGCCGTGTCCCAATTCGACAGTTGCACCATTCGAGGTACCATTCGAGGTACCCTTCGAAGTACCGTCCGATGTACCCGGCCGACGAAGGGTACTCCTCCTTACATTTACTTGTAGCCGAAATGGGACAGGCCTATGCCACGGAGCGTTCTTCAACCGCTGTCTGTGCGCTTACGTTACGTCGCTTACGTTACATCGCTTACGTTACGTTGCCTTGCGACCGTGACGGCTGCTGACTAATGAGCTATATGTTTAAAATGGACTCCGAAATAATTATTTCTATTATTTATTATTCTGTTTGCCGAACTGGACGACAAATCAGTAGCGGCAGCTGACTCCAATTTCTCCCGTAGAAGAAGTCACGCGCGGTGCATGATGGGATATAGCAGTGCGTGAAGTGTGCTCTGGTGCACACTTCGTTCACGGCCGATCTCCGTGTAAACGCAGGGCACATCTTCAGCCACATTCGTCGGGTGCATGAAATGGGACAGGCCGTGTCTGCACCCGACGAAGTGTGCAACCGTCGAACTGGGACACGGCCCCAGTCCGTCCCTGTGTTTCTGCGCTGTCTTTCCCCCTCCCTTCTGTGTCCTTGCCTGGACCTGGGCGGAGACTCTGGCACCGCCCATTACACACCTGCAGCCGAGCAATAATCAAGCCTTCACCTCTGGAGTATAAAAGGACCGAGGATCTTACACACGCTGCCAGATCGCCAGTCTATCCTCCGTGATACAGTTCCGCTTGGCTCAGTCTGTTTTTTGTGGTTATGGTCATAGTACTCAGCTGTTTTTTCTCGTTTTTTGCCAGATCCCGTTTCTTGGACCCACCTTGCACCTCAGCCTCCAACTCAGCTTCCTATGACCGGTTCGAATACGTCAGCCTTCGACCCAGCTCCCTACTACCTGCTTCGTCAACCAACATTCGCATTCACTTGTTTGTCAAACTTTTACCCGAGTCTGTATCTTTGATCCCCCAGACGTTACGACAATACACCTTCACTAGAATCATTTGGATCATTTCTGCCCTGGAATTACCAATCTGTACTGAACAAAAGGTAAAAAGCAAAAAACATGTCTTCTTTAAACATGTGAAGGGAACAAAAAAACAACTTTGAGCGAAGACAACAATTACATAGATATTTTGTGCTCCTACAGTTAATTTAATATTTACAACATCATAGTCTATGAAAATGTCTGTAGGGGTACGCTCACACTTGGACCAAACCAAGTCTACACTAGGACTAAACTGGATTTCAACCAGGACCACACCGGGACAAGTGTGACTGCAACCACATGCAGTACATCTTCATATGGTTCAGTTGTCAGCTTAAGCCTTTAATTCCGGGTTACATCCATCTGACAATGTTGCCCATGCCACAGATTCCAGGGATGTGGCCTGCTGCGATGTGTTGTTCTGGGGCGTGCCATTGGAATTCCTGTTTGCAGCTGACACAGTTCTACAGACGGTCGGGCACTTGTTGGGATTGGTATGAAACGCACACTTATAAATTCCGCATGTATTCTGGTGTATGACATATGACAGTTATGATTGCTCTTTCCAACAATTGTCTGTTGTGTGGCAGATGTTTGGGTAACTAGTGTTGATTTGTTTAACGCAAAGCAGTCAGGAAATGTTTCTCAGGGGACATTTTGGTTAGGGAGGCAACCTATATGGTTAAATTTCAACCAAAATGTACTATATTTTCTCAGGCGATGTTAGGGTTATATTTTATCAGCCAAAAATGTAATTCCCAAACCTCTCATTACAGTAAAATAGAGTTTCACAATCAAGTATTCCGGGACCTCCATTAGAGCCATATGCAAGCGGGTTAACATGGGGAGATAGTTTTGAAAAAACAAAAACAAAAAAAAAAAAACAAAAAAAACATGAATCTAGTAATTAAATTCAAATAAAAAATATAAATCTATGAGTATTTTTAAATAAAACATATGACTTGAATATTTTGTCACACTGCCATATGGAGATGAAAGATTATACTGCAGCAGCCATGATGGCAACATAGTGACAGACATAATGCAGCTCTCATCTCACATTTGCATTTGTGCATTTCCTCCAGATTAAGCACCATTAGCCACAAACATAGGCTTGAAGTGTACGTTTTACACATTACACATTAGCTCGATACAGTAACCAGTTTTACAGCTGATATTACTAATTCTACTTCTTTAGAAGAAGAAAAGACATTATGCTATTTTTGCCTGTACCCAACTTTGTGTTTGTACTTACTGTATAAGCAGCACTTGAGGTCAAAATAAGTCCACTGTGTGCTGTCTGCATCTAATTATAAAGGGTTTTAATGTCCGTTAATCAGGAAGTGCGCATTAGCGTGCTAATAGCTGTTAACTTTACCGTGACGTCAAAACTTCGCTTCGATCTCAAAGTTGTGAAAAACGCTTATAAACTCATTGCGGTGAATAATTTGAATTCTTGGAATAACTTTAGACCACTGCAAACCAGTTACAATAAACTAGCTCTGTTACATTTTTAAGTAATAGTAAAAATCAGGTATAGCACCTTTAAACTTTAACATACATAGTTAATTAGTTTACATTATTTTGCATGAATCAATCAAAGTATAACCATTGTAATATGACTAAAAGCTCACAAAAGTAAAATTTGTCTGTCCAACCCACGCTATGGAAACAGACCTGCATTAAGTTATTCTACCATAAGTCGATGTGGAAGTGGCTTTACACCGTTTAACACACACACAGTGACTCATGCTGTGAAGTATCTTGGTGCCAAAATACTCCAAACTGAACCGCATCATCTCCTCCTCAGTGAGCGGAGAGCCCCTCAGCCATCGAGTCCCGCGCTAAATGTTTTGGCCGCCGTGCTACTGACTGAGCTCAGAGGACGTAGCTCGCATATTTCCTCAGTTATAGGCCCGCGGTGATGGGGATAGCAGCCGCCCCGCTCGCAGATGGCGCGGGGCGGGAATGGATTACAGGCCCGGACAGCGATATGTGGACACCATTCATCATCATGGTAACGGTCACGCAGGCTACAGGTGTGTTTGTGTTAGCGTGTGGGCAGGAGCGTGTGCAGCAGAGGATATTAAAATGGCCTCGGGTGTTTCATAAGTCACACTGATTGGCAGAGTGAGTGGTGAGTGGTGGAAGATTGGTTTGTTAGTAAGGGACACACAGGGAGCTTTCCAGTTAAAATGATACTTAAAGCATATTGTTACATTTGAGCTTGCTATAATGCTGTGACGATTACTTATTAAAAATGCATCGTTTGTCGTTAGCGTCACGTGCGGTGCTGGTCTCTTCCCATATTGCTAAGTGGTAGTATTGTAATCCAGTATTCCTGAAGTTGTTATACATATGTGACCATAATTTATTTCAAAATGCAATGAACATGAAGAAAAGTATCAAGAATACCGCCACACTAGCATTGAAAAGATTCATGCTAAAAGGCATTGGAAATATTAATGGAGGACTAGGGCTGTAAATTCTTGGTTTGGTTAAAGACATGTCCTGCTGATCGATTAGTTGTCTAGTGAGTTTTGGCCACATCCCTTTTTTAAACTGTTCAGTATCTCTATGTATTTGACCCAAACTGCACACAAAAGACTACAGTTGCATGGGAGTTCAGGCAAAAAAGTAAAGTAGATTTAAGATAGCTGAGGTCCACTTGTTTCCCCCAAACCCACGTAGGCTAATGCTAATGTATGCTAACAGGTCTCCCGGGATAAACTTCAAGGATTAGATTAAAATGTGTGCTCCTCGCCACAGCAGCCGAAAATGTGAAATCTACGAACCAGCATGAAATGGGAACTCAAGTTGTCCGTGGATTAACACATAAATTGCTTGTAGCTAAATGCCTCGATAAACAAGAGTGCTCACTGCAAAGACTAAAATATCTTAATAACTGTGATGAAATTATAACTTAAAACTTAAAACGTCTCCCAAGTGAATGTGTCCATAGCTTTTGTGCTGCTCAAGTCTCCGCTCTGCAATGAAGGAAGCACGAAGGAGCAAAAAGTATTGTCGCACATTCAGTTAATCGATATTTAGTTTCAACTAAATGAATCCTCCATCGTAACCCTTCAAGTTTAAATGAATGGCTGGTCTGCGCATCACCTCTCATCTTAGCAATGTTCCAAAATTCAGCTAAAAAGGCCAATTCAATATAAGACCACTAGTTGGAAAAAAGTGGAAGGAGTGGTTGGAAACTCTGTATTTATATGTAAAAAGGCAGATTAAACACACCATTCACTCCCAAATCTTCAGCTAACTCACTCGCTAACTCCTCCTCCTTCTCCTTCTGCTGCTGTCCCATATATGTTTTTATCATCTAAATAAAATAATTAGTGAACTAATACAAACTTTGGTTGACTAAGACGCCATCGACCGATTAATCGACTAAAGGACTGCAAACCTGGGGACATCATTGTTTGTAGGATTTTCTTGAAAGGTGCTTTACTAGCATTTTAAGGACCTGAAAGCATGTTATTATGTTAATAATGGATTACATCAATAAAAATATCCACTTGTGTATTTTGTTATTATGAAATATACATTTATTGTGGTAGGGGTGCATATTTGGTGTTGTTTTCTGTATATATATGTATATATAAATGGACATAGCTAACCTGCTAGCTGCCGCTTTCCAAATAGGAAGTGAGCATGGGCGCGCTTCCAGCTCCATCGACTCCAATTCACTTTACACTGAAAAACTGTTACCCACTGCTGCAGTGAGCCTCGTCATTTTGGTCTTAAAATGTTCATATTAACCACTCTACATGATCCATCTTTCGCTATTATGTCCGTAAATCAAAATATGAAGATTAATAACAGACAAATCAGGTGCCTTTTTTCCCCGAGGCCGCTCCTGCTAGCATTAGCAACTGGATTGATTGACTCCCGCTCCTAAAATCTGCTAAATCAGCGGGAAGAGTGGGAAGGAGCGTTACCTTCAACAGTCTGGCTCCGGATTGGCTCTTTGGTTGTTATGACACTCGGGGTCGGAACTCGGCTCCAAATTCGTCCCTATAACTGCTCCATGAGCTTCATTTGACTGGAGCCGAACACTATGGGTGACGTCACACTCACTTAGTCCACTTTTATACAGTCTATGTTTGTTTCTAAGGTGAAAGAATTAAAACAGAATTGCGACTGCTCTCATAACTTTCTCATTTTGTTGATGTCCTTATAGAAACAAAAGGTCATGCAGAACAACATAAATCATATAGATAAACCTTCCTTGGTAGAAGTCATTTAAGTGTTAGATGTGCATGCAACCTTTAGAAACGTGCCGGCAGCTTACAGATGAGACAAAGGACGAAGTGTTTTCATCTGTTCGGCTCAGTTGGTAGAGATGTTTACCCACTAACCTGAGGGCTGGCAGTTCTATCCAAGGTACTGCCGTTATGGCCTCGAGCTAGATATTTCATTCTCAAGCCTGTGCACTTATTATGTACGAATGGGTATTGAGAGAGTGAATGGATCTTTGGTGTAAAGCGATCTTAGAGTCCAGTAGAGATGGAATGGCAATATAAAAAGTGACTACAGCAATCGTTTTTAAAGACCTCAGGATATAACAATGCAGGTATGAAGTGCGAACTACAGCGCGGCAAAAAATGTCTACCTGTGGGTCTGTTAAAGAGGGGTATTATGCACAATCATCATAACGTTTCCACGTCAAAAACATGCCTGGAGCGGTTTAATATGCCTTTCATGCATGTTTGAGTAATCTTGCAATCTCTCCCGGGCCTTATTCGAACCCTCGTTACGGTTAGCAGTACAAGCCCACGCCTCTTGTACAAGACTTAGTCCACAAGGCTACGTCACCCACGCTCTCACACAGCAATTTTTCAGAAACATACGATGTAAAGTGCAGTAGTTTCATAAACGGAACACATACTGATACTGACAGCACTCTGAAACAGGAGTGCAGGGAGCAAGGGGAGCAGGGAATCAGAGTATCAAAAACGAAACTGAAACTTGTTTAACATTTGAATGCGTTGTTTTCAGCGAATATAGCATTTTCAACACAATCAAAGGTAACATGGCGATCTAAATGTTATGTGTAAAATGTAAGAACTCCTGTAAATAAAAAAGACAACAAGACAACAATAAAATTCAGCCTCAAACTATTAAAACAAGGAGTAAGTTGAGATGAGATTTGGAACTATGCACAGTGAAATTCTAATTAAATCCAAACATTCCCAAAGGGCCAAACGGAGAAGAACTTCGTGACTCAGTATTTTGACTTGGCTTTGCGTAAAAGGTCTGTCACACATATTCTTCCTCTGTTCAGAAATTATGAGCCATGCACTGGGCGTCTCCGTTCAGAAGTTCCAAACTACGAAGTTGCTGACATTCTTGTTGTCCTGGGGTGAACTCTTCAACTAAAAACAAATGAACATGCAAGCTACATCTGTCACCGGCGTGTCAAACGATACAAGTGGGAAGAAGAAGCGTTTCTGGGGGGTAAACGCGTGGGCCAGATGTCCCGTGGCTTCTGCTAAGTGTCAATTAGCCCGGTCACCTCCACCGACTATGTTTGCTTTTCTTTTAAGTCTGGTAAATGATCCAAACAGTTGACAGTAGCAGAGAAATGGTATTCCAGAAACTTTGCAAGGAATTTCCTGTAGACGATCATTATAGTTTGAAGACTATCCAAAGTAAAATGATAGCTCTGAAGGCAGCTAGCAATTACCACACCATTTTCCGATTTCCAGTTTTTCAGTTAGACCCATAGACCGTATAAAGAAATGGACTAAGGGAGTGTGAAGTCACCCACAGAGTTCGGCTCCAGTCAATTGAAGCTCATCGAGGCTAGGAGTTATAGGGGCGAATTTGGAGCCGAGTTCCATATTTGGAATTCTGACCGTGAGTGTCATAGCAACCAAAGAGCCAATCCGGAGTGAGGCTGATGAAGGTAACACCCCTTCAGCCTGCACCGTCGGTTTAGCACAGAGCGGGCGCTTAGCAACGCTGTCAATCAAACCTGTCGCTAACGCTAGCGACCTCGGGGAAAGAAGGCGCCTGATTCGTCTGTTATTAATGTTCATATTTTGATTTACAGACACAATAGCGAAATAAAAATACAGGAAAAATAACAAAAAGTTCCCCACTAGAGCTAAGAAAAAGTCCCCACCATAAATATTGGCCCCTAAAAATGATTGTTCCATCTGTCATATATTGAACGATAACTCGATATAGTAATTATCGTGACAGGTCTACTTGGGAAAAACAAAACGTATTCTTGGGGTGTTCTATGAAGCTTCTCTGTGTTCATTTTAATCATATCATAGATCATATCAGATCAAACTTGCTGGTCAATCCGCAAACATACATTACAAGCAGTTGTTGCTTTAGCTTAGTTCCAAATTTCATTCGCTCATTCTGCGGTAGCAAATGGAGTCCTTGCACCCATCTGTGTACAAAATGTCTCAAAATCTTTTCATTTGTTTGAGAAAAGTGGATTTAAAAACACAAATACTGCATAATATAGTACTTTCATACAAACTCTTGCTTTGCGTCACATCGAGGTTGAAAAGTGCTATATTCCAAGAAGCCATTCACTCTGGATGATACAAAATGAATATTTGAAGGAAGTAAGGTGCTGCCCTTCACTGCATTGCTGAGGTCTCATGTCCAAGTCCCTACGGTTTTCTTGTCACAAATTTTCCTTGCAAAAAGAAGTTGGCAATATTGGCAAAAATCTTCCTTGATAGATTACTGGCGGTGCTGTGCCAAGGACACTGCCCACTCAGCCCTTGTTATCTTGGTCTTCTATGTCATCAGAGGTATAATGCTCCCTACAACTCTACTTCAATTTATTCTACAACAATATCTTAGACAAAATTGAGCTGTCCTTGAAAAATGTGCTGAAATGTACTGGTAAATGTTGGAATTGACCAAAATATTTACCACAACAGTGAATAAAATATTACGTTATTCCCTTTTTTGAAAGTACATGACAAGTTTTGTTATTATTTGTAATCTTTTACAGACTTAAATAGTTTTTATTAACCAGATTTATGAGTAAACCAGATAATCAAATTTTGCATTTCTGAAACAACAATTTTGATATTATTTGTTATAGATGTCCTATGTAATAGTGTGGTCACGGTACTAAAATTTCAACCTAGATTTTGATACTAAGGCATAGCCTCAATACTCAATACAGATTCTGATGCCACATTGAAAATAAAAAACACTTTCTTTAGACAATAGAATGACATTTTCAGCATTAAATAACAGTCATTCTTTTATATTCCCATGTGGCCTTATATATGTGTAATCCCTCAGTCGTCCAGGTAGGTTCCATAGTGGTCCATGGCCGTACACTAGTCTATGTGTCTTATACTTGTTCTGATACAGCTCAAGATCATTCTAAAACTCTTCAGGAAAGGTTCGTTTCTGTCCTGTGAATGTGACTTTTGTAGTCAAATTGATACTTGCTTAAATTAATATCTAGTTACATTACTAGTTTTAGAATTGATTAGTATCTGATTTTCAAAATATTTGACGATCTTACTACATACAAACACTTTTTTTTAACTGCCGTTGTTTCTGTAAATGCAGTTGTCCCTTTGCAAACCTATAGCAGATTTTACTGTAGACAAAAATCACAATAGACCATATTTATTGTTTGAAACACTTGGCTATTGATCTGTCACCATATGCCTTCCAGCTCTCCCCATCGCAACCACAACTGACGGCCATTTGCAACCACAAGATGTCACCAAATCTCATTAAGTAGTCAAAAATTGAATCTTCAAACACATCCAGGAAGCTATAAAACCTCTCCTTTCTTTCAAACAGACGCCTGGTTCATGTCTGCTCGCACCGCCCTGACCTCCACCGCATTTGTTTATCCTCTCGTGCAGGCTTTATTACTGGAAGACAATTCCACAAACGCCATGTCAAAATGGCTCCGGATCTTTGAGGAAGCCTGGATGTAAACTCTTGAGGCTTTGGGCATCAATCAAATCAACGCTTGCAACTCAACGGAGGCGCGAGTCTTTTCCTGGAATCAAAAGCCACACTTGTTGGAGGTCTCCGGTGGACCACAACAGGCGACAGCGGAGTCTGGTGCAAGTGTAAGTAATCCACAGACTGTGGCTGTCAAGATTGTTTTTGTGGCGCTAATTGGATAATGGGACACCAAACATGGTCTGCTGATGAGTCACCACAAGAAAAGCAAGAAGGATTGAAGCTATTGTTACAAGAAACACGCTATTCTAGTGACTAGACGCTAGTGGCAGCGACCTCAGGGTCACACACATGTCTGTTATTAATGTTCATATCTGGATTTACAGACAAAATATTGAAATAAAAACACCTGGGTCATGTAGAGTGGGTTAAAATGAACGTTGTTAGCATTACAGTGAAGGCAAAACTCCTTCACTGTTTATATTTGCTGTATATTTAGTGTGTCCTATTGAGGATCTAAGCATGAATAAAGGTCTGATGGCTCATTCTAACCTGTTATAAGTGCATGAATTACTCACTGTACTGACCACCACCGCTGTCAATCAGCCCCTTACTTCGTCTGTGTTTTGATGAAAAATGTTTAGACATCCAAGAGTGGGCAATCTTTTGGGCCCTACCAGTAGAATTTTATAATGTGTCATAATTAATGATGCAATATTAAAGTCATACTAAAGTAAAACTAAAGTGCTAAATTGGAAAGAAATATTTACCTTGTTTGAATTAGATTTTTTTCAGTGATGGGCTATTTAAAACCTGGTATCACCACAAGAGCTATAAGAGATTATATTAGGGTTATAATGTCTGTAATATTAATTTATCATAGTCTCAAAATAAATATTACGCAACTGCAACTTTTCTCTTTCTCCTCTCTGCGGATATTTTACTTGCCTGGGACCCAGAATACACACTTCTCCAATACGATGTGTGTCTGGTCACCAGTAAATCTCCCTGATTTCAGATGAGCGTGACTGACAGGCAGAATAGCTAATCAGGGACATGTGTGGTTCATCCGTATCAAAACAAATATGGCTGCTTTCGTGGAAAAAAGAAAGGAAGAGGCTGAATAACGTCGCGAATTTCTATAGAATCAATGGTGTGAAGCACTAAACTCTGCTAATCTGAGGTGAGAGAAATGTAATTTTATTCAAAATGATGGATGACCAATGAGCTCATTTGTTTCACTGCACCACTTCTGGCTCGAGATGTGATGGAGGACGTGGGGGCCAGACTGATATCCCTCTGTATAAAAAATACAGAGAAATATCATTCTGGATTTGCCAAGCAATTATTTTACATGATTTGAGTTATATTTGGTGATAGACAGGAGCTTCATGATAACGCTCTGAAGAGGGATTTGACAAACTTGGATTCAGCTTCTCTTTTGCTCAGAAGTTAGGACTAACAACAAAATAATCTACTTTCTGAAGGACAAACAGAGTGAAAAAGTAGGACTATGGCATGTGGCTCATCACCTGGCACAAAGTTGAATAAGAATGTGTAGAAAGTAGAAGCTCTTTCTGTGACACGTTGTTTTTCTGTCATGGTGCAATATCAGGGTGAGAGAACAGACGGGATTTTGAAGAAGTACAAACTACTTGACAGTATCCCAGACATTTGTGTGCCTTAACGATGGAATATGAGAAGGTGAGGGTTTAACAATTTAAACTAAAACATGTTTTTCACTCATGGTTCAAAATTGTGTACCGCGCCCTTATTTAAAAAGTGGACTGGACAATAATAAGTGTAAGCATGATTTATACCTGATTTCAAACCATGAGTCTTGAACATGTTTTAGTCTTAACGTTTAGCCCTTGTCTTAAAATGTTCGTATTATCCCACTCTACATGATCCTGGGGTTTATTTTGCCATTTCGCTATAAATCAAGATATGAACATTAATAACCGACAGCCGCTAGCGTAGCAACAGGTTTGATTGACAGCATTGCTAAGCGCCCGACCCCTGCCAAACCAGCGGCGCGGGCGGGAAGGGGAATCACCTTTAACAGCTTCGCTCCCGATTGGCTCTTCGTTTGACGCTCGAGGTCGGAATTCCAAATACTCGGCTCCAGATTCGCCCCTATAACTTCTAGCCTCGGTGAGCTTCATTTGGCTGGCGCTACGGGGGACATCACACCCCCTCGGTCCACTTCTTTATACAGTCTATGACCATGAGACAAAAACAACTATTTGCAGTTATGTCACTCTTGAAAATGGACCATGACAGAGAATCAAGTGTCTGGAATAGCGTCAGGCAGTTGGTTTCCCATGAGCAGCGTCTGACTGGATGAAAAAAGATGACCCTGCCAGTAGCTAGGCCTGTCACGATAACACATTTGGAAGTGCGATATATTGCGACCAAACCATGAAGCAGAATTATTCCCCAAAAAGTATTCTAAATGTACAATATTGTTAAAAAAAATTAATAGCTGAATGCAACACTTAATAGTTTGTATCTGTAAGTTCGTAATTCAATCTTCTACAGCTCAAATCTCATATACAGAAAAATAACCAAAAATTTGCCAGTACTACAAAGACTCTCAAAAAGTATTGTTCCATCCAACACATATTGAACGGCCAATCAGTAGCTTCTGTATTAGTTATCATCCGAGAAAATGTTACGTAAATGGATTCTTTATCTTGACAAGAATAAATTAAAATCAGGTGCAGGCCCTTTTAAGAAGTGATCTACTGTATAAACAAACTGTAGATTACTTTATTTTAGCACGCAGACTGAACCGTGGACTGACCATAACTGTTTTACCGGGAACACGCAGCGCCACTGAGGCATAAAAACACCAGACCTGCGCTCAGACGGCTGAGTGGTAGGTCGGCTGTTTTTCATTCGAGCCACCGTGAACGCTTCGAATGGGATTGTGGTAGTCTGCTTTACAGCTTGTACCGGCTGGTGGTGCAGTAAACTAACCCTACGCTTTAGTGCAATAGGACACGGCAGGGTTTAAAAGCTTCATGGACAAAATTTGCACCTGTCAATTCGGAATAACAGTAACGCAAATGTTTAGTTTTTAGCACAGTTGTACAAATGTAAGTAGCAGCACGTTTATGATTTTTTAAGTTCATATTTAGGGCACAATATGGTTTATAAGCTTCAAGGACAACACTTAAATTTGTGATTTTTTTTAAAAGTTTCATATTGCACTAGAAAGACTGAACATATTAAAGAACACGTATTATGCCAAATTGACTTTTTTGAGCTTTTAACCATGGTAAATTTTTGTGCCCTCATCAAAAACATACCTGGACTTGTATTTATGCTTCTTCCATATTTGTTTCATTAAGCCATTAATCCAAAGTCTTCTTCTCTGAGCGCTCAAAATGCTCCGCTTGCATATGGCCAGTTTTGTTGCGTCACAGATAAAACAAAAGACTTCTACGCAAATTGAAAGCCCATAAAACATCAACATACTTTTTCTCAGGTCAAATTGTGTCCATAATCAACGTGTGGCTTTATTAGGCTCTGCTTACTTTCCCATTTTTCATGAGGTCAAGTTTATTTCCCAAATGCAGACATTATTTTAAGTTAGAAAATGTAAAATTCTTATCCCAAAGTGACCAAAAGCATGTTTAAAAGAGTATTAAAGCCACAAGAATGCATAATCTTTGTTATTTAAATTTGAAGTCAGTACTTTTATTTTGTTTCTTTGCTGCTTTTTGGTGCTGCTTTTTTTCTTATTCCAGTGGACATATCCCCACATTTTGGACTACATATCTGTCTTTAACGGATCAGTTTGTTCATCTTTCTGCTGGAGTTACTCCCCCAACAGACCACAGCAAAGCACAATGCGCTGCCGACCACAGACCTGTAATTTAAGACACACAATGAAAGATCTGAGCTTTCTCAGGTAGTACTTTACTCATGCCCTTCCTCTACGCAGGATGACTTTGGCCCTTCAGTCCAGCCTGTTGTTCTCACGGACTTGTAGAAGGCCACTACTTCCATCTGTTGGGTCTTTGGAGGACCAACTTCTTGTCATTGTCTTTTAAGTTATATTTTAATCTCCTTTATGCCCATACAAGGTACACTTACGTGGCTTAAAGCTCAAATTCAGACTCAGGGAATACTTATTAACATTTCTTAGAAATGTCAGTGCAACTAAAATTCCACAAAATTCCAAAGCTAATTTGCCTATTTATAACATCGCCGCAGTTTGTCTAATGGTTACTCATATGCTAGTGATTTATCGGTGAGTGCTAATGCTCTTATGGTGGCCTACACAGTCCTGTTAGTAAATGTATTTGTTCTTATATTATCAGACATAAATGTTGTACATCAAGAGAACAGATATTAAAGCATCAAATTCCATTTTTGTGTCCTCCCTCCTTTTCTGGCTGGAGTATTATTTGGATGAAGTGTCCCAGTGTACAACATACAGTTCTAGTGATCCCTAATAGGGCGCTGGCTCTATGCACAACTAGTCAAATGTAACGCATTGTCATTTATCGAGCCACGGTTGCATGGAACGAATTACCTACATTTTTCATTTGTCAGAAAAAGTCATTTCAAAAGAAGTTAAAGCTTATCCTATTTATACATGATTAATTCATGCTAATGATCATTGAGACAAAATGTATTTATTTATTTATTTTACAAATGTTTACCTTTTTGTTTATTTTTTTGTTTATTTTTGTTTATTTTTTTCTTTCACATTGGCTTTCATATCTTGTAATTCCATCTGAAAGGTCCTATATTACTCAAAATTGACCCTTGTGAGCTTTAAGCCATGTTATAATGCTGTTACCTCCTCAAAACATACCTGGAGTTGTGTTTTGTTTCATTCACACATGTTTGAGTAACCCTTTGTTAGTCTGTCTACATCTCCAAAGCTCAAAATGCTCTGTTCCACCTTGTGATGTCATAAAGCGGTAGTTTTCAAGTTAACAGCTACCTTCTACTTTTTATTTGGAAATTCCAGGACTGAAATTATCCAGATGATTCTAGTGAAGGTGTATGGACTTTAAAACACTTCCTGTGTTACCACATGACATCACAAGGTGGAACAGAGTTTTCTGTTTGAGAGAAAAACTCAGCCAAAATATGCAGGATTTATGTGTTAAGCAGTGTGAATGAAACAAAACACAACTCCGGGTATGTTTTTGCTGAGGAAACATTATAACATAGATCAGAAATTAGTGTAACACGGGCCCTTTAATAAACAGTAAATATATTCATCAGTGCATTACAGTGGATTTACAGTGACACAGGGAAATTAATAAACACATATATATATTCTTCAGTGCATTACAGTGGATTTACAGTGACACAGGGAAAGCAGAGGAAAAAACACCCACAAGGCCCCACAGTGTGTGAATTGAATTGTACATGGTTTCTGCCAAGAAATGCCATACTAATGTGTCCTTGATACTTGTGCTTAGCTTAAGTTTGACCCCAGAAACTGCAGTCCTGTGTGGAAGGTTCGCTCTGCAGCTGTTCCACACTGACAGACACAAATATCAAGTCTGCTTTGAACGGGGACTTTGTTTTGCGTAAGTGATTTTGTGAGTATGCATGAAATTCTCTGATTTCAGATTTCAAATGGCATAGCAGTTGGCTGAATGTTGAAAGTTAAGATTTCTTCCATGCTAAATACTTTAAAATGGCTATGGCTACTCATGTTTCATAGTTGTATCCAGACTGTATAAGGAAGTGGACTAAGGGAGTGTGACGTCACCCGTAACGTTCGGCTCCAGAGAAATGAAGCTCACTGAAGCTAGCGGTTATGGGGGCGAATGTGAAGCCAAGTTGCACATTAGGAATACCGACAGCGAGTATCCCCCCCACCCCCACCCCTTCTTCCTGCTTAGCAACGCTGTCAATCAAACCTGTTGCTAACGCCAGCGGGAGCGACCTCAGGGAAAAAAGGCGCCTGATTTGTCTGCTACTAACGTTCGCGTCTTGATTTGCGGACAAAATAGCCAAATAAAAAATATCAGTATCGTGTAGATCGGCTTAATACGAACATGTTAAGATGACAAGGCTCACTGCAGCAGTTACGGACAGAGGGGTGACAGTTTTCTAATGTAAAGTGAATTGGATGGGAGTCGATGGAGCCGGAAGTGCGCCCACGATCGCTTCCTATTTAGGACGCAGCGTCTGGCAGATTAGCTATGTCCATTTATATATACAGTCTATGGTTGTACCTGATTTTTATTTCTTCTAATTCAGGAAACTGCCTATACAGTATAAAGTAAAAGCAGCTATTTGGCACTGAAGCATATTCCCTATATACATTTTAAACGGCTTTTTGTTTGCCGGGACAGACAATGTTTTACAATCAGATGTGTTGCTGGATGAGAACTATGTGGAAACAGCTGCTTATCCCTGACAGTTGTTCGTCTGTCATGCTTCAACATCAGAGTGAGAGAAAGGGGAAGTGGGCGGGGCTAACAGCTCATTCTGAAACTCAAATACAGGGTGCTTTTTCATCCGACAATTTAGCGATGACACATGTATCTAGAATCTGATAGAATACGCTTGTATATACCTGCCCATTGTACTTTTCAGAGTACTTTTCTAGGAGCGTACTTTTCCCTCAAACTTTTTGTAACGAAGTAACAGTACTCTTACTTGTGTAAAAGTTTTGGTTACTCCACTGTGAGTAAGTACAAGTGACAAAAGCTTTATGTTGACAGTATGAAATGCTTTGAACATTTCTGTTTCCTGCACGGCTCCTTCAGATATAATGTAGTTTTTCCCATTTTTGTGTTCTTCCAATTACGTTAACTTCAAATCGTAAATCAAATATTATGTCCCGACAGTTACTCTTTAAGGTACTCTTACATGAGTAGTAGTGTTCCCAAATACTTGTCTACTCTTACTTAAGCAACTTTCCTCTACTTGTGTACAATTTTCAGGTACTCTACATACCTCTGATTGTGACCCTCTCATTCTATTCGATCTTGTAAGATTGTAAATATTATCTGGCTCTTACTACCCAACGAAAACCATAGCCGCCAATGGATCAAACATAAGTAAATTTCTTATATTTTTCACCGCAATGAATTTATAAACACTTTTTACAACTTCCAGAGACCAGAGATGAGTTTTGCTGTGACGGTAAAGCTAATAACAAGTAGCATGCTAACACGCACTTCCTGATTATTGGAGCCGCAGACATATTTTGACCTCAAGAGCTGCTTATACAAAATATCTGTACTGTGGCATGAGAAACTTTGCTCAAACATTGCCTTTAACTCGAAAAATATCAAGTGAAATTGATTGGGAATAAAGGATCTTGACAGTGTTTGACACAGGTAACTTTATGGTCTCGTAGTACTGTAAGTAATGAACTGTCTAGACCGGTACATGCTTCACTCTACAATTATCCTGATTATCTTCTAAACACAGGGCACGGTTCGTTTATGTTAATCACCTGTTTATGTGGAGCATGTTCTCGAGGTGGAGCGAAAGAGGAACCTGAACTGGGAAAGTATCCAAATAGACACTGCGCGGAGTGAACGTAAACAACTGAGAAAGGCGTTTTTTTGTTTCGTTTTTTTAAAGGACCCATATTACGCTATTTTCTGATCTATGTTATAATGTTGTTTCCTCATCAAAAACATACCTGGAGTTGTGTTTTGTTTCCTTCACATGTTTAACACGCAAATCCTGCATATTTAGGCTGAGTTGTTCTCTCAGACATAAAACACTCCACGTTGTTCCACATTGTGATGTCATGTGGTAATACAGGAAGTGCTCCACTGTGTTTTTAAACTCCAGACACCTTCACTAGACTCATTTGGATAATTTCAGCCCTGGAATTGCCGATCTCTACTGAGCAAAAGGTAAAAGGTAGCTGTTAACTTGGAAACTACCACTACTGTTTTTGATGAGGTAACAACGTTCTAACCTGGCTTAAAGTTCACAAGAGTCAGTTTTACGTAATATTGCTGATTTTCAGATTCTAGAATGTGATGATGTGATACTTCCAGGTGGGAGACAGGAGACAGTTTTGTTTTTCCTATTAATAACATTGTACTTTGCCATGAAATATCCAAAAGGTAAATTCACAAACGTTGAACCTGATCATTTCTATTTGTGACTAGACCCAAGATCTCACTGTATTACAACAAAATCTGCATTTGAACAATATTCATTTTAGCTGCTCCCCCATCTGTATTAAATATGATTGGCCAATAGAATGTTGTAAACTGTAATGCGCTTTGAGTGCCCTGAAGGTAGAAAAGCGCTTTATAAAAATGTGACCATTTACCAATACCAAAAGTAAAATAAAGGCCACATTTATTTTCACATATTACATATTTTCACAGTGAAGTATTTTTGAGTTATAAAGACGTCAACATTGAGTTTTATTTTACACTGACGATGTCTCAACCTGTTACAGTCTATTTGTTGATCCTTGCCTGTTCCTGTTTGAGTCCTCTTCTGGCTCTTTTACAATCAAAGAGTTCATGCCAAATGTGAAATGACTATAAATGAGTCCTTTACTTTGTATCCAAGCAAACTTGAACCAAGTTTTACAGCTGTGCAGTCCTGCTAATGCTCTCTGTGTGCCACCGTTACAAAAATAAACAAAGGTTCTTTTTATTTCCCCACAGGATATGAGCTCAGGTAGTAAAGCAGGCGCACTAATGTCACTGTCAGTCAGAGAGACTCGAGCGGGAGCAGAGGTGGACTTTTGCACATGAGGAGAGCCTGCATCTGAGCGTGTTATAGGCCACGTGAGGTACTGCAGCACAATGCATAATCCAGAACAACCCCCAAACACAACCTGACTGAGGGCACAGCAGTACGGGCGACTGACCTAGCTAACCCTGGGTTTCTCAGTGGTAAAAAATACAACTACGTGCTTCTGTGAGCATGTCGTAAAAGGTCGCTAGGCCTTAAGCTTGCCAGCAAAATGAATTCTTGAGAGTTTTGTGAAAACTTGACAACCCGTTTTGAACATCTCCGGCTGAATCGTCCGCACGCGATTGGTCTGATCACAGGGCAACACTGTGGTCAACGTCGAACAAACCAAAACAAACATGGCGATGCCGACAGACACACTTCGGCCTATTTTAGTAGAAACACAGACTGTTTCCTTTGTGAAAAATATGCAGAGGCGCAGAGATGCTTTGTGGACTTGTGTGCAGGTAAGACGCCTGTTCTCTCAAGATGTAAGATGCCTTTTCTCTCAACTGGAATTTAACAAAAGTTAGATTTTTCGTCTTGTTCCAAAGTTGTGACGCTCTGACTAATCAACGCGATGCACTGTTTGAATGCTCCAATCTTTAGGTCCGAAAGAAAGTGTTGAAAAGTGCGTCGCTGTGAATAATTGGGATGCTTGGAATACCTATGGTAAGTGAACTTTTGACCACTGCAAACCGTTTAAAATGAACTAGTTCTGTTTTTCATGTTTTCGAGACAGTAAAAATCAAGTACAGCGCTTTTAATAAATATAACAATTGCCGTTCGCTGTTTTAATTTCGCGAACAGGCCCCGTTTGGCTGTGACCTATCGTCTGAGAATCGCAGAGACAGATTCGCGTGTTTCTGCTGTCTTTTTATTATGGCTCTTCTAACCCGCTCGTCAGTGGTTGGAGTCCTGTGGATATGTGTGCGAACAGGTCCGCACCACCTGGCACATTTCACAGCCCGCAGCCAGCAAAATGAGCTGTTCCGCTCCATCAAAGAGGCGAGCTCAGTAAGAAAACACGTACGCTGTCATTTCAAAGTGCAGCAGAAGATAGTGACACGGCCAGGCTGCAGGAGTCTGACCAGAGACAGAAGAAAACAATCAGGAAATCACTTTGAGAGATTTGTCATCGTGAGGTAATGAAATATCCGAAAAGCAGGGGGTAGAGCAGCTGCAAAAAATTGAAGTATTTGCTGTGGTATCTTGGACATATAATACGATTTTTAGTTTGATAAAATGTTACGTAAAAATCATAATCATAGTAACTTGCAAATTTTGTGAGAAGAGTAGCCTCTAAATATTATTATTAAAGGAGACCTACTGTGCAAAATGTACTTTTTTAGAGCTTTTAACCATGTTCCCTTCAATCAATATCAATATTGCGATTTAAAATGTCCTAAATACAACACAATGATCTGTGAAAAACAAAAGAAATACTTGAATAAGAAATGGGGACAAAAGGAAAATTAAAAATGGAAGCCAGGGGAGGGATTTAATACGTTTTCTTTTTTCTTTCCACTCCTTTTCGAGCTTAAATAAGAAAAATATGCGAAATTACATTGCATTACGTGTTCTGAATACATGTATACTGACTTTTTGTGTTCATTAATCCGCTCAAAATACATAAATAAATGAAAATGAAATGAAAAGTACAAGTACTTCAAAAATATAGGCTGACAGGGTTCTGCTAAGTCATGGCTTTATATCTATGTGACGGGAGGAGCTAACTACACTGGAACTAACACACCCTTGTTGTTTAGTTAGTTAATTCGTTTATTCCATTGAACTACCCTAAGGTGTGAACCGTCACCTAAGTCTTATGCAACGTGTGATAGTTAGTCAAGGCACCTATGGGTGTTTGTGTAGGCACCTTTTTATTGAGTTGGTGCGAGTTCACTCTCACAACATGAAAAAGAAAATATTCAATTTGCAGTTTATTTCATTGCATGTGACTTTATTTTCCATAATGGCAACTTTTCAGTGTTTGTTATTGCATTTCTTCCCGGACTGCCGTGCGCACATATAGCTTGGGATGCATTTCCAGTTGAGTACAAATATCGCCTTGTGCGGGTCCTGTTCTGTCTCTGGTGTCAGTTTTTCCATTCTGCCACTGCTGCTGTGTGCTCTGTATGGACGCCCTCTTCTCCACCTCTGCTCGGCTGCTTTTTACCAACATAAGCCAACAGAGGGCAGCAGTGCTCTGTGGAAGTGGCTGTAGTTGGCGCTACTGAAACCTGGGTATGTTGAAGTAGAATTTTTCATAAGGGAAACTGAGCTATTAAAAAACAATAACCATAATAATAAAAAAGAAAACTGCATTCCAGTACAGTTACTCATAATTAGTATTCTGAATGCGTACTTCCGATACACGTATTTAGTTATGAATGCAAGGTAAATAAATCTAGAATGTGTGTGCAAACGTAACCTGATGCCAATTGTTGGTTTATGTGACATTGCAACCATGTAATTTATTCCGTACACAGCAGTACGTTGATAGTTGACGTTGAAGTAGTAGACAATACTATATGTAAAAATACTGTATGGTACATTTTAAGGCAGTACACTTTTCTCAGGCCATGCTGGAGGAGGTTAAACCTGCTGTTCTCTGAAGGAACGAGAGGTAAACTTTGCTATGTACAGTTACTTGAAACTAAAGGTTTGCATAAGCTGGAAGGCATTTTTATACATTATATGTGAACTTTCAGCTGTAACTCTGAAATGCAGTTTAAAAGACTCATTTCAATATGTATCTGTACACTCTTTTTCAAAAGCTTCCCAGTACTGGAAGCAAAACTTAACAAAAAATCTATGCAGTCAACGAGGTAACATAAAGTCACAGAAGACTCTTTTTAAAGAAACATTTCCAGCACATAATCTATGTTTACTCTTTAGTTTCTTTCAGTCACAGCGATGACACTGCTGTTAAGTGATTGTTGGACTCACTTAAAGAAAGGTCCACTGGCCTTTCTGACATGGTCAAAACAGCTTTATATCAGCAGCAAGAGAAGGTGTATGCTACCTTTTCTGAAAAGGTAAGAAAGCTCATGTGAAACATCCGAGAATGAATGAGTCCAGTTATGGCTTAAACTTTATGGACTAAAAAACTGCATAGGAGAGGTCTGGATTTTAACCTATGATGCAACAAAACTAGCAAAATGCAAAACAGAGCATTTTTGAGTGCTCAGAGAAGATGACTTTGGATTAACACATTAATGAAACAAGCATTAATGAATCAAAATACAACTCCAGGTATGTTTTTTTGATGAGGGAACAGTATAAACATGGTTAAAAGGTTCTTAAACATGTAGCTAAATTTCAGAAATATACAAATCAGATTTATTAGAAATACAAATGTGTAATTTTATGTTGCTTGAAAAGACATGACTCTTGGCTTCAGACTTTTGAGACTAATGGTGACTTGTAATGGGACTTTCTCCCATCTCTATCTCATTCAGTTTGAAGCGTACATGCTGCTAGAATGTATCTACTACTTATGTTAGTGGTATACTTATATTTGAAATGTGATCATTTTGATGACCTTCAGTACTTGAAGGTCATCGTACATCAGTATGAACACGAATCATACATATTTACATATGATACATATGATACATATGTTCATTAATATGCACATATCTCTTTTCTAAATAAAATACATGTTGTGTGTAGTTTTGCATCATAGTCACCAGAGAGCAGCAGTGAAACACATTTGAAATCTTAGACACGTTGTCTGAGCTTAATTCTAACACATTTAATGGAGTAGACTAAAGGAGGTTTAATTGTTCATTAATTAAATTAAATATAATTATTTAAATGTGAGCCTCAAATACAGTTGTCTGTGGTCCAGACTGGTTCTCTCTGTATCTTTTATATTTCACATGAGAAACAGACAAGCTCATTGGTCATCTACCATTTAGAACAAAATCAAACTTCTCTCACTTCACCTTAACAGAGTTTAGTTTTTCGCTCATTGGTTCTGCAGAACAATGTTATTCAGTACACTGTGTGTGTATTTTTTTTCTCCTTTATTTTTCCCACATAAACAGCCATGTTTGTATTTGTGTTTCTGTTGGATCAATATTGCAATTAAAGATTTTATTACTGTGTATTTCAGCACTTAGTATTGCCCCCACACAGATATTTTATAAGCAGCCCTTTTGGTCAAAATAAGTCTGCTACGTGCTGTCTACATTCAGTTATAAAGCATTTTATTATCCAATAATCAGTAAGTGACCGTTAGCATGTTAGCTGTAGTTAGTTTTGCCATCACAGCAAAACACTTATAAACTCATCACAGTTAATAATTAGGATGCTCAGAATGCATAAGGTAAGCGAGGACTAACTTTGGACCACTGCGAACCGTTTAAAATGAATTAGTTCTGTTTTTTAAGATGGTAAAAATCAGCTACAAGCCTTTAAAATGGTCCAGATATCCACAGGTGTAATACCTTATAACTATACAGCAGACTTATTTAAGTTTATATAAAATACAACTGAGTCAGTTACTTATGAAGACATTTATTAGATCAGTAGAGTACATCATATCAGCAACATGCCCAGACCCAGCTCCACTCGCAGTACAATGTCCAGTATCCAACTTCAGTCTCTAATTTTGAGTCCCTTCATGAAGCTGGTTGCACAAAATCTTCCTCTTCATTTTTATTTCCAAAGTCCTCCATTTTGAATACAAGCACGTCAATCCAGACCTCATATCTGGACAGAATCATAGAATTTCTCACTAACTGCATCAATATGTACATCTTTTCATTTTTTTTTTTTTTTTTTTTTTTTCATTAACAACATAAGTCAGACTACAATGCCATAACACTTACGTCCACATGCACTAGTACACAGTATTCAACATAGACCATAATAGTTGTATTTACACCAGGTATTATGAGCCCCATAGAACTAAAGATATACAATTTTTTAAATAGTTCACAGCTACATTCCAGGGTTGTGCATTTTAATACACAGGTATATCCAGAAGTGTCATAAAATGCATGAAGATGGGTACCATTTTAATGCTGATTATGTCTTAATATGATTAGCGAATTACACATAGGTTGCAGTTTCCAGTGGTACATTGCATTGCTTCTGTCTGGGATAGTTCAGTACCGTAGACTGTATAAAGAAGTGCACTAAGCGAGCGCGACGTCACCCACAGCGTTCAGCTCCAACCGAATGAAGCCAGTCGAGGCCAGTAGTTATAGCTGCTAATTTAGAGCCAAGATCAACATTTGGAAATCCGAGCACGTGTGTCGTAGCAACAAAAGAGATATTCAGGATCGAGGGTTGCTACCTGTTGCTAACGCAGGAGCGACCTCGGGGAAAGAAGGCGCCTCATTGGTCTGTTATACATGTCCATATCTTGATTTACAGAAGAAATAATAACAGGAACATGAAGAGCGGGTTAATGCGAACATTTTAAGATCAAAATGACGAGGCTCACGGAAGTGTTTACAGAGAGCAGTGTGACAGTTATTCAATAGCAAGTGAATTGGAGCCAGAGTTGATGGAGCTGAATCGCATCGATGTTCACTTCCTATATGGAACATAGCAGCTAACGTTCTAGCTACGTTCGTGTACACAGTTTGTCAGTATATTTCAATAGGCTACCTTTGAAAAAACACTTACATTTTGTAAACTTAACTGTACATCATTTGAATTGTGTTCTATGTTGGAGGAGAAGACAGAAGTTTGCATTCTTTTGTAATTTATATACTGTTGAGTGCATTGAAGGAGAAAACTTTAAGAAAATTTGCGTTAAGGAACCAATTCAATGTAGGGGGAAGTGTATTGCTCATGGATACAATGGCAGAGTGTACAGCGTGGGAGCATCAACCTTTGGACCAATGGGTGAACTACTGAATTACAGCTACTCTTGTTAATCTTTTGTCACTGATGTTTGCATATATAAAAAATAATAATAATATTGCTATTTCTACTTTGATTTGTTTGCTGGATAAAATGCCGTAATAACTCTACCAACCCAAGAGTTATTTCAGATGAGTCAAATGATATACTATAACCACAAATTTTGAGTTGAAAGTTAATTACACTCAGAGAACCCAGGTTACATTCAAAGTTACCGACAATCATTGCTCCTGTCTGCTTCTCCAAACTTTAAATGACTTGTGGCACATTTTCTGCAAACCAAGATGCTCGACCATCCCTTTAACCCAAATATTATGCTGCGCCTTTTGAACCATCTTATAATATTTAATGTCAATAAATACAAGTAAAACAGGCTGTGTACAAAATGGAGGAACGTGACGCATATCTGGCAGGCACACATCCCAGCGACAGTTGCTTTTACGACTGTAGACATGGGAGTAACTTTTATGAGCCACGAAACATAGTATTACAAAAATATTATGGATCTTGGCACGAGGACAGACTAGTTCACTATATCCCTGTTCACGACTGCTTTTCTTAAATAAATTACTATACTGAGAACAAAATGCAACAAAGACATCTGCAAGCTATTCCCTTTTTGTTTTGAGTACAATATTTACATTTCAGCTACACTTTTACATATATTTCAACATATAGTGACAGTCAGAGCTCAAAATTAACTATTTACGCACAAGTGTTATTTAAAGGTGCACTATGTAACTTTTCTGTTTAGTTTAATGCATGTAATTTAGACAAGTTTATTCCCAAATGAAAACCTCCCCAGAGATGTGTTTTGATTCATGCATATTTGTCTAATCTTACATGATTTGGTTACAGTTACCCTTGTGACATCACTAAGTGGTAATGCAGGAAGGGTATCCATTTTACTGGTTGTCCGTTAACATACATTTTAAGCGGTAAAAGATAATGCAAACGTATCAAAAAGTTATATTAATGTCTTATAAAAAGACAGTAGAGTTGCTAGCCGGCTTTTTTTAACGGCTTTGCTAGCGAGAGTGTTTGAATTGTTCTTTTATCTACGGCGAAATCACTCACTTAGAATTTTATTTTGCAAAAGTTTTAGGCCTATATTTGTGCACATGATTATATTAAAATGAAAGAGTATGTAAATGTTCTTATGAGCAATGTGGCTATGTGCTACTAGCCTACATCCATAGTTAATGGCGAGCTCTGATGACCGCTTTTCCCAGTTTCCTTGCAGTGCCTGGGCATTTGAACTCCTCGTACCTCTCCTGTGCTCTCAATAGCTTATTTTGTGCTTGTAACACCACTGCAGTCCGTTTATTTCTCCCACAGAACCATAAAACTATTTGTAGGTATCTGCTGAGTGGCTAATAAAGGGATACCTAGTTAGCATGCATGGAGGACGCAGACACTTTTCAGTATGTAGTCCATGTACAGTGTGCGCTGGTGACACTAGTTACCGTTATGCTCCTCTTTGTGGTAATGTGAACTTTTCAATGCTACTTTTGATGCATTGCTAACTTTTTGCAAATTTTTGAACCATACAACAATGCTGTTATGTGTGATGGTTCCCATGTGTTAGCCATTTTAGCAATGAATATACCAGATACTGTTGTAGTCCTGTTGATTATTTTGTACCACGGTCAGTGAGAATTCAAATGACTAACTGCCGTCAAAGCACACTTTGCGGAGGAACATGCGCAGTGCGTTAAAACTGCATAACGCACGGCCCCTCGTTGTTTCATGCTTCACAACGGTTCACAACGTACCACAAAGCAGCGCATCAAAGTAACTAGTGTTTCTATCGTTCCCCAACCACTTTCAAAATGTTCATATTAAATCCTTACACTACTGTCAATAATTGTGTCATCCAGTGTCCACTTTTCAGCAGCTGTCCGTAAAAGTCCAATCTGTTATCATTGTCTTTTATTCCAGTCTTATCATCTGGTTAAGATTTCAGATATTCCAAAGTCCAGTCAGTTGATACTACGCGGGGCTCTCTGTATATCGTGGGTTCTCCGATTCCGCCCCTTCTGTCTTTCCTGAAGATGTTTCCATTTCGCCGCCAAACTCGGAGCGTGCATTTGACTGTGCACGTGAACGCTCGGACTCAGTATTGTCTTTGTCTGCTGCTGCTGCTGCTGCTGTGCTTGAACCATGTGCGCCTTCTGTTTTCTATGTTTCCTCTCGCGCTTCCAAATCTGCTCGCAAAACTCGTCGACGCTATGCAAGGTGGGGTGGTTGACCAGCGACAGGAAGTCGCGGTACCACAGCTTTTGATTGGGCGTCTCCTGGGGCTGGGGTGGGGCGTAGGCATTGGCTCCGCCCCCTTCTTCATCGCGCTGGAGGAGGTTATCGAGCCGCTCCGTGCCGATGACCTCCAGGGTGACCTTTAGTAGTGTCTGCATGAAGCCGTGCTCCACAGCCTGGCAGATGTACACTCCAGAGTCCGACTTGGAGAGGGTGCGGATCAGCAAGCCCTGGTCCGTGCGGATGAAGCGCTCTCCTGATTTCACCTAAGGAGGTAAAGATAAGGTTTTTATATTAGTTTTATATATTGTCTGGGAAAGACTATAGAGACTTAAATCCAAGGTATAGGCCCTACAAATATCTCTAAACATTAAAATCAGTGTTTGAAGGTTTTTTGAATTTTTCTAAATGTTGTTATCCAAAAGATACTGTACCATATTTTACTTATTTTAAACCGTGACAGTAAACGCTAGTTGAGTTCAAACTCTTTTCTCACAATCCTTCTTCTTCTTCTATTGTCACAGAAATGCTAACTACTTCTAGCCAGCTAACATCTCACCAATGCTGCTTCTAGGTTCACGCCCAATAATATGGTTCATAATTAGATGCAGACAGTACACAGTATTTGGCCTGTCATGATAATTACTATATCAACTTGTCAATAAATGACAGCTGGGCTGCAGGGGTTTGAATAAATAACTTTTATGACTCATTATCCTTTCATTCTAAAACGTATTTGTTGCACCTCAAGTTTTTGTGATAATCTGGCTTCAGGGTTATTGTGTCAGTGGCATACAATAGTTTCAATATAATGGTTTATTGTGATCTTTTCTGTAGCGATACATCATGCTTCAAAATTTGTTTTCATGACAGGTCTATACGTTGGTCTGGCATATGGTTAGCAACAGAAAATACACTGTACTAGAGCAAAACATCAAATTTTCCAAAAAGATAAAAACTGCGTACTAGACCTTTAATCAAAAGCATTTTTGTTTTTAGTTGAACATAGCATGAATCGCAACAATATTCATGTCCTTAATTCCATAGATAGCTCCTAGATAAGTACAGAGTGCTCCCCACCTCCTCCCTGCGCTCGTCCCCGGAGCGCTGGTACTGCCAGTGGGTCCGGGCCCTCTGGGACTTGGGGCTACACTCCAGGAAGGTGCTGCTGTTCTCGACCCCGTACACAGTCTTATCCTCCAGCGTGGTCAGCCCGTTCAGCTCCTCTGCAAAGACAATGTCACACATGCATTAGTGACATAGGATCCCTTCCCCTTTATTATGCATTTATTAATCTTTAATTAGTAGAGGAAATATTGCAAATGTACAAGGTGTGTTTTACATTTTTTCTCACTAATACCATGCAGTTTGAATCCTAAATATCATGATCAAGTGCCGCAATGATTTCCTTTGATTTTTAGAAAAGTAATTGTATTCTGAATACGACCAAATGAAAGAGTACCTGTACCGGAATACTGTAACTCAAAATTAATATTCTTAATAAGTATGTTTGGTACATGTATTTAGTTACTTCCTAATACTGGGTAAATGACTCAGGATGCAACTTGAACAAACAAACAATTACAAAAGTTTAGCAAAACTCCTGTGAAAGAGTCAGCACTGATTTCCAAGAATATCTGATGCTCATTTAGATGACATTGTAATTAGGTTTGTCAAAAGTATGTATACTGATATTAATTGATACTTACACTAGGATTGAAATTAGATACTCATTTGAAGTATTGATATTGGAAATATCACTTTCCTAGGGGGTTTTATGCAAACTCGATTTTTTTGGAGCTTTCAATCATGTAATAATATTGTTACTTCATAAAGCTTGAGATTTTATATGTCATCCATGCATGTTTGAGTAATCTTGTGATCTCCCCTGGGCCCTATTTGAACCCTCCTTATGGTTAGCGGTGTGATTCTGTCTAAAGTTCAGCCCACAAGCCATCCAAGCTCCCACACTGCAATTTTTCATAAATATACAATAGCAAGATACAAAACAATACACTGCTGAGTGTCAAAAACAAAACTGAAACTTATTAAACATGATTTTACATTGTCTGTTTAATCCCTGGGTCACCCAGGTATGATCCATAGTAAAAGAAAAAAATCAGTTCTGTCAACTGAACAAGTTTTTGAGTGAAGATGTTTCTCTGCTCATCCAATTCTTCAGTTCTGGTCAGATTACTGCTGGACACTGCCTTATATCTATCTGAAGGGAGGAGCCAACTACACTGAAACTAACACACCTATTGTTTAGTTGTTACATTGGAGAAACTAAACAGCCACTCCATAAGAGAATGTACCAACACCGTTGTGAGAGCTCCTCTGGACCCCAGTCCGCTGTACATCTCCATCTCAAAGCCACTAACCACTCCTTTGAAGATAGTGAGGTACAGATCTTAGCCAAGGAAAAGAAATGGTTTGTGGGGGGAGTTAAAGAGGCAATTTTTGTTAGGAAAGACAATCCATCTTTGAACAGGAATGGGGGCCATCATTTATCTCCTAATTATAACTCCTCAGAGCTAAATCAAAACAAGGAAAACAATGGTGATAGCCTTTATGCTTATAGGTGTGAGAGCACCCATTAGGGGCCTGAATAGCCTTATTTCCACTGGCAAGGTTCGCTTGGGGCCGCCTTGGCGCGAAACAGTTGGGGAGTTGGCACCCCAAGCCGGGGACGTTTTCTTTACAGTCGGCCCAGGCCGCTTTTGGGCATGACAGAGATTTAGCGAGACACGCCCAAAGGCGGCGCAGGACAGCTATAAAAAGACCGGTGCTACAGGAGCATCAACACAGATTAGTAGCGGCACAACAATGAGCTTGCGGGGTTGGTCCTGGATACGCCTCCACGTAGTCATTGGAGGACCAACGATAAATGATCATCATTAAGATGGCAAAAAAGATATAAACATAAAATAATAATTACTCACCAGACGCTGACCTGATCTTGTGATATACTGCCGTATGCAGCTAGCACTAGCAAACCCCAGTGTATTAAATAAAGAGGGGTTAAAACGTGCTGCAGAGGCGCAGATAAATAAAAAAAAAAAACTGACAATAAGCCAGAATTAGTTTAGTGTTTCCGCTAAATAACTTTTTGTGATTCGCTGAGATCAGCCTTATGAGAGACTATAATTCAGGTACAGTTTAAATTTTATTTATTATGTTAATATTAGTTATGTTAAGAAGGCGTCAGTTGTGAGTGGACCCGGAGCACCTGGAGCCGTACCCGGATCATGGAAATGCAACTCAGCTGGAGGAAGCTGCATCACTGCCGTGCTGCTGAGTCTCCAGTGACTGCGCAGGGGCGTGACTAGCACCGCCCCCAGCAAGCCGGTCCCAGGTCTCAAGGTTTCCAGACTCCCCTCCAACCAGTCCGCTTTAGACCGCTTTTTCTTCTCCGCTACCACGCCTCCTCCGTGAACAGTCCTCACATTGTAGTTAGCCACAGGTGAAAGAAAAGACCACCGCATATAGTGAGTGTGTGTGTGCATATTCACAGGGCTCAGTCTGCTTGAAGTGCGTTGTCATAGAAGTTCTTTGATCAACTGATGGACTCTGATGGCTAATGGTGCGTGTTCTGGGTGAATGATGCGCAGTGTATGTGAACTAAATCTAGTGCGCACTGGGATCGGTCCACAGAGCGCACAAACGTGTGAAAACGACCTTAGTTTCAGTGTAGTTAGCTCCTCCTTCAGATAGATATTAGGCAGTGTCCACCAGTGATCTGACCAGAACTGAAGAAGCGGCTTGGATGAGCAGTGAAACATCTTCGCTCTAAAACTTTTTGTCCAGTTGACAGAATTGAATTTTTCGTTTACTATGATTTTACATTGTTCCCGGCAAATATAGCATGTTCAAAACAATAAAAGGTAAAATGTTGATCTAAATATGTTATGTGTTATCAGTTAATACTCCAAAGAAGTAAAATAACCCCACTTTAAAGAAACCAAAATTGTGAATCTTTCATATGTCGAGTACATGTCGACATAATTATCTGTGTGTGGCATCGTGCTTTGCTGTTTCAACTTTTTAGAAAACGAGTGGGGAAATGAGAACGTTGTGGGAATGACCTTGTGCCAATATTGAGATCTCTGAACTGCTGAGAATGGATTTACAGAGCCACATTTACAAAACAGTTTTATGAGGCTTCAAATGCAAAGCAATTGCGGCCCAACTTTGTGGCTTTCTTATTGAGATTTCTTGGCCAATTTCTATTTTGGGTTGACATTTCTGGTGACTGAAATCTTTGGCAAGCCACACCTGGGTTACTGCCAGATGTTTGAGAACCACTATTGTTGCCAAGCTCTGACAGTTGTTTACTATGGTGCAAGTTTAATTTGCCTAATCATCTAAACAAACACAAAAAATACAGAATGCCACTTAAAAATAGATTGTTAAAGCCGATTTGTTACCATGTATTAGAGCAAAATTTGTCCCAATACAGATGCATTATATAAGCAGCTCTTGAGGTCAAAATAAGTCCGCTACTGTCTGCATCTTAATTAAAAGACGTTTTATAGTCCGACAATCAGGAAGTGTGCAGTTAGTATGCTACTTGTTATTAGCATTATCGTGACGGCAAAACTACTCTCTGGCCTCTGAATTCATAAGATAAGTGAGGAATAATTGTAGACCACTGCAAACCGTTTAAAATGAACTTTTTTCCCCTGTATTTGAGCACAATTTGTCTTGCCTCAGTACAGTTTTATTTTCGGTTAGCAACAGCTTATTAACTTTCTCCAAATGAACAACTCCTTTGATGTTTTCCAATCAAGTTTTAGACACCACCGCAGCACTGAGACTGCTCTTATCAATGTGACAAATGACATCCGCCTGAACACTGATGCAGGCAAAGTCTCAGCTTTGATCTTGTTAGAGCTAAGGACTGGGTGGGCATCTCTGGCACTGCACTAATCTGGTTCAAGTCCTATCTACAACACAGGAAGTACTTTGTTGAAATTGGAAACTGTGTCTCAGATCACACGGCTCTGACCTGTGGGGTGCCCCTTCTGTTGAATCTCGCAGCAACAATGTGTCCTACCACAAC